>JAWQFJ010001417.1:0-20000 GCA_034096865.1 Theodoxus fluviatilis
TTTCGGGTCTTTTGGGGTCTTTTGGGGTCTTTTCGGGTCTTTTCGGGTCTTTTCGATAAAAATCACTGCCGCAGCCGTCCTCTTGCGGATGGTCAGGTGGGAATTTTTTTAAAGCAAGTCTTTGATCTGTTGCAACAAATTGGTTTGTCGTTTGGGCGAAACTGTCAATGGGACCGAAAACCAGCGAACCGCTCATACTCAGAGGTGCAACATCGAGGGAACGAGGACAGTCCACCGCTGTTGCATTATCAATGGGCACCATAGGACGCCATTTTTATGTAGTTGATTTGTCGTCAGATGAGAGAAAAGTTTGACCTTTGAAACAACCGGTTCCCTTCCCGGTTGCTGCTATCCAGGATCTGCAGTCGGAGGAGAGATGTTCCTGAACTGTTACGACATCGCATGTCCTCAAGAAAGTCCTCGAGCAATTGTTGTGGGGCTTGCAGGGCCCCTGTCCTGCGGTTTTTCTTGACTTGCAGGGACTGTTTGTAGCCTGACGACTTACATCCTTTCAATATGGCTGCTTTGCTTATAAAGGTGTAGGTACTTGATATTATGATGTAATTTTCTAATCACACACTACTTTACCTGTGCGTGCATGTGCGCTATAAATAATTACGTAATATCACACACAACTTCAATGATATAATGGAGAAGGCCGCATTATCAGATAAAATAGACGTAAACGTTGATAACAAAATGAATACGTACATGTACACAAACATATTCACCTGATCACACAGACTTAAGCACATTAAAATACACACAAACACCACACACAAGAAACAACACCAAGCACACACACACACACACACACACACACACACACACACACACACACACACACACATATATATATATATATATATATAGAGAGAGAGAGAGAGAGAGAGAGAGAGAGAGAGAGAGAGAGAGAGAGAGAGAGAAACATACACACACGCACGCATACACACACACGCGCACGTACGCATGCACATTCACACAATCATGCATGCACGCACATTCGCACACACATACACTCACACGCGCACCACAGACACCTACACACAAGCACACTCACGTGCGCACACACAGACGCGCGCGCGCACACACATACATACACACACTCACTCATACACATACACTCACACACACACACACACACACACACACAAACAAACACACTCACACACATACACTCACACACATTTACATACACATACACACACACACACTCACACACACACACTTACACGCACACTCACACGCACACACACACTCTCACACACACACACACACACTCACACACACACACACATACACTCACACATACACACACACACCACACACACAACTACACACACACGACTCACAACACAACACTACACACACACACACACTCACACACACACACACTTACACACACACACACACACACACACACACACACACACACACACACTCACACACACACGCGCACACACACACACACACACACACATACACACACACACACACACAAACACACACACACACACACACAGACAAACACACACACACACACACACACACACACACACACACACACACACACACACACAGACCACCCACCATCCGACTTTCTCCTCAATCTATAGCCAAGCGACTGACCATCTGGGACGTGCTCATGATATGGAGTTCTGCAAAACACATTTGTAGAGTTCAAAGAACGGGGACCCTGTAGGGGTCGACCAAAGATGGAAAGAAGAAACTGTGGTGTGGGAAAGACAGGGCTGAACAAAGAATGAGAAACGGGAGGGTGTGTTAAAGGAAATGGGGGAGGGTGACTTGGGGTTGGGGAAAGAGAAGCAGTGGGATGTGGACAAAAGAGTTTGAGGGAGAAAAGCGAGGAGACGGAGGGGTGACTATACTACGCTATTTGCTTCAATTCGAATCCCGCAAAGATCCTGCAATTTACGAGTCGTCTCAGAGGGCTTCAGAGCTATCGGCTTCCAGCTTAATCAGAAGTTCGATTTGTGCCGATCAGCTTCGGCAGGGAGGAGAGGAAGTGTTGGGAGAGCGGTCAAGATTGGATTGAGCGTGTCAACAGATCTAGCGGCTATAGTTACCTCGTCTGTTTGCAGACGTCTTCTTCCGCCTGCCCCGGGTGACTGCAGGCATTTGCCCTTGTTGAGAGACGCCCTTGAAAAAGGGCGAATTTCTCTCTTGCACGCCGCAGAAAACATTGGATCTTGGAAGAGGAAGAGAGTGGCGCTTGCTGTCGTCCTTTGATAATGGCGACTTTGCAGAGCTTGATAGGGGGAGGGAAAAAACCCGTGAGGTACAGTGAAGATTAAAGCGAGATTGCGCCTGCACTTGTAACGGATTACTCAAAACTGTTTCCAAGTTTTACCACATACAAAGACTGTGAGGACATCAAGGATTTCGAAGGATGAGAGGTTAATCCGCTGGCTAAGTGCATGACATTTACAAAACGTTCTGTTAGCCTCTCATATTCTGTTGACGCGTTAGAAATGTACTGTTTTACAGGAATATTATCTACACAATGAACACAAAGAGTATTGTATCTGTTTGCATGGCCTCAAATTAAGTGTAAATAACAAGGTGTTGGATATTGCTGCAACTTCGATTCTTCCGTGACATCTATGAACTTGATGGCAAGCTCACTGGATAGTGTCTGCAGAGATGACGTAAAGCTCTGGAGTTTGCAGCCAAAGAGGGGTGCAGTTATAATTCTGAGAAAATACTCAGATGGTCACAATGGCGCTAGGAAACGCACATTTACACACGTCGACGCATGCACACGCGCAAACATGTTGTACACAGGATGTAGTTGTAACTGTACTTGGTATGCATCTCTCGCCAAACTAGACCACTGGGGGGGGATACAACAGAGAATAGTTTTAAACGATGTTACGATAAGAGTCCTGTAATAAAATGAATATTAGCATGCCACACGGACTGTTGACAAAAGTCATCAAAGGAACAAAGAAGGCAACAACGTATTTTGGCTTTCACAGACTTTACTGAGTGAAACGTGAATTGGCTGGGTGAGGCGAAATATCACAGATTCAGGCATCACTCCCTTTCAAACTGTCAGCATTCAGGGAGGCAAGACATATATGTACCGTAAGTGTTGGTGGGGAAAATGCAAACCCGTCACTGTAGTCACAGCGTTTCAAGATCACTGACAATAATATGAAGCTAGCAGTTCCATGCATAGAAGTTCGTTCACATACATACCGCATGCACATTTTGGGGATATTTAGCCGCAGTGGACTTCTTTTCTCCTCGCCCTTCTCCTCTTCTCGTCTTTCTCCTTCTCCTCCTCCTCCTCTTCTTCTCTCCCCCCTCCTCGTTGTCCTCCTCCTTGTCATCTTCGTCGACGTCGACCTCCTCCTACTCGTTGTTGTCGTCATCCATCCCCTCCTCGTCGTCGTCGTCCTCCTCCTCCTCCTCGTCGTCGTCGTCGTCCTCCTCCTCCTCGTCCTCTTCCTCCTTTTCTTCTTCGTCGTCCTCTTCCTCCTCCTTATCGTCGTCGTCGTCCTCCTACTCCACCATGTCGTCCTCGTCCTCCTCCTTCTTCTCCTTGTCGTCGTCCTCTCCTCCGTCCCCCTCTTCTTCCTCCTCGTCGTCGTCGTCCTCCTTTCTTCCCTGCTTCTGCTGCTCCTTCTCTTTTTCTTCTTCTTCCTTCTCCTCTTCTTTCTGATCCTACTCCTGCTTCTTCTGTTCCAACACTTTCTCTTTACTTTCTCACCATTCCATCGTCTCTTCTCTCTTCCTATTTTGCTCTCTTTAGCTTCTAATTTGTCCTATTTCCTTTTGTAACATTTTGAATCACAAAATCGTTTTCAACGTATTTTTTAATGAAAGTCTTCATCTTTTTTATTTTCGTGTTATCAATTTCGTTCTATCGCTCTAGAACCTCCCACTTCTCTTCCATATCGTATGACTCTTTACAGTGCTCACTCGCTGAAGACCGTGTTCAAGTGCGTCAATGGTTTGGCCCCGCTGTATCTGGTTGAGCTCCTCAAGACTTATAAGCCTGTGAGGGATCTCAGATCTTCGGCGCAGTCATTACTCCATGTGCCACGCTACAACACCAAGAGATCTGGGGAGAGAGCATTCTCGTATGCTGGACCAAAACTCTGGAACGATATCCCAGACAGACTGAGGAAATCTCCTTCAATACAGACTTTCAAGTCACAGCTAAAAACTCTTTTATTCAAAGGGTGAACGTGTTGAGCGCCTTGAGCATGCCTTTGGGTGTGAGATTGGCGCTATATAAGAGCCAAAATACATACATACATACATACATACCGTCGTTCTAAATGGATTTAAAACAATGACTCTAGCGAAACACTTAAGGAGAAGCATAAAAACTTATAATAAATCTCGTATAAGCAAAGGTCAAACAGTCTTTCATAAAATCGAATTCCATCGCATTTTCTCAGACCCGTCCACGTTGACAACGTGACTGCACACTTGTCATAAATTGATAGCGGTCGGAGTTTTGTCGCTTCCACCCTTTCATCACGCCCTTTCAGCTGCGGCAGAAATAATCGTTGCGGGAAATCTGTCAGGCAATGCGAGTTATATTAGCAGCAGCATGAAATAATGAGTCTGCTGTGAATGCTTCCCCCTAAACGAATTCAGACTTTGGCAGACACACAATAATTTTGCAGGATTTCATCGATGCAACAATAGCAACAGTACGTATTTACACAGAGGTGAAATAGAAAGCAAACCCCAACGTTAGTTGATACACCGAGAATGAGAGCATTGAAGAAAGCCTTTAAGTGTGTACATCATTTAAACTTCCACTAACACAATGAGTTTTGGATTTCCACACACAGGAAAACTCCCGTTTTAGTAACATGTTGCTTGATATGAAAACAAAAAGGTTAAAACTAAATTAAGATTTTCGCATGTCTACACTCGCATGTCTACACAACAGATGATACAGTTCTTTGTGTATTTTCCATGGGTGTCCCCTAAACAGACATAAAAATAAGACATGAGCAAACTCTGCGTCTGAGAGAGAAATACAACTATTTGTGACAAACCCTTCCCTCTTTCCTGCTGTGTACATACGTAGGAAAAGAACCAGGTGTTACCTCTTTCAACGGTCTGCTGCAATAGACACCCCTGTTTTCTGCAGAGTCCACAACCACAGTACTTATGAAAGGCATCCAAGGGGAGTATACAGAAACATTGAATTTTGCTCGACAGTGTCTATACATGTGCAACGTGAATATACGCTGTTAAAGACTACATTTTCCCTTTTGATTGTATAACTGAGCCATTTGGTCCACGGTGATGAGCACCAGCAAGCACATACTACGCTTTCCCATAACTAATAATAGTCTTTATTTACTAAGAAGGAATACAGTTTCGCCATCTGCCCTTGCCTACTGATTGTATTACACGTTCATTGCATACAAATGTTAAAGACAAATTGATTTGTTCCAAAACATGAAACGTTATTTATTACCGTCGAAAAAGAAAAAAATTGGTATACTTAAAGTGTCACCTTATCATCATATATCGTAATGCTTCTACTTCCGAGACGTGCGAGACATTTTCGTCCTTGACTTATTTCATTACTTAGGCACTAATTCTGCAGTCCGGTCTTCCTCAAAACGAACAAGTTTGTTGCCTATTCGTGAAGGGCAGTCTGAAGACAACGTGGCTGGAGACAGAAAATATTTACTCCAAGCCGTTTCTTCAAAGGTCAACCAGCTACACCCTCAAATGACTTCCTAAGCTGAGGTTCTTAGAGGGCGTGGTACGAAGGAATTAGACTTAACTCCTGGTAATTGCCCTTGTTTGCGTCAAGGTTCATAAATCCTGAGATCGAGAACGGCTGTAGCATCGGGCCTGGCAGCGTATTGTTCACAAATGAAGTTCTACAGCACGTCAAAGGTCATACGACGCAAGGACACATAACCTCTCTGATGCTTTCACTCCTTTCTTGTTAAGCAGACACATGGATTTTTCTTATTCGAAATGCATCAGCTATTTCCAGTTTGTCCAACACTGACGTGAATGAAACATGGAAGCGTGTCACGCTGCTGAGATTGCATGAAGTGTACTCGTTGCCGCTGTAAATTTTGCCAACATCAGGCCACCGCTGTGATCGAAGGACATATTGTCGAGGAGAACAAGCCACACTTTAAAAACTCTCATTGCAAGAAAATGGGATTCGTGATTTGCGCGTGAAGCAGGAAGACCTGCACAAAGGCTCGTTACCTGTGGCATGGCTACATCCCGAGACAAAACAAAAATACCTGCTGAGCAGGAAGCCAGTACTACAGAAAGGAAAGGGCACGAACGGATTTTTCATTCAGACATCAAGGGAAGTATTTCTTTACGGCTATGCAGTAGTACGCAAGAAGAATTCATTGTCATATCAGGCTGCTACATCATTGAATAGTTTTATATTCAGTAGAGGTTTTATCCTCAAAAAACTAATTTGAGTTCGAGTGGATTTCATCTTGAGTTTGCTACACGTATTTCTGTTTGTATACTTCCCGTCGTTTTAACTTTTTTTCTTCCCGAAATGGTGTCTCTTATTAAAAAATGTTATTAACATGAATCAATAGTGAAGACAATGTTACGTCGTCATATCATCCGCTGGATGTATTTCTGACATTGCGAATAGCTGACCCAACAAATGGGTCACAAATATGACCGTTCGGTAATACAAGCATACTTGCAAAGATTTTTTTTCATACAGACACCGGTAACCATTAAAGCACAGCATGAACTTTCAGCAGTGATTTACTATGCTAGTAACACTTTTCTACATTCCATAGTAGTCAGGCAACTTATCTGTGGGTTCACGTTGATGTATTACGAGCATTTATTTCATAAGTGTAGCATCGTTTTCACAGCATAGCATGGACGTTTTTACGCAAGACATAGAACACAACAGCAAACTGAATGCAGAGAGAGTGTGTGTGTGAGAGAGAGAGAGAGAGAGACAGAGAGAGAGAGAGAGGAATAGACACAGAGAGAGAGGAAGGGAGGTAGAGAGACAAATAAAGAAAGAACAAGAAGAAAAAGAAAGAGACAAAGAAGAGAGACGAAGAGAGAGAGATGAAGAGAGAGACAAAGAGAAAGGACGAGACAGAGATAGGAAGAGACAGAGATATAGAGGAAGGGAGAGACAAAAATGAGGGAGAGACAAAAATGAGAGAGAGAGAAAGAAAGAGAGAGAGAGAGAGAGAGAGAGAGAGAGAGAGAGAGAGAGAGAGAGAGAGATAGGGGGAGGAGTGGATCCGGAATCAACCACTAAGTTAAAACAACACATAATGAGACGAAGGATAACCTTTATGTCTCAGTACATAAATTTTAATGGTTCAACCAACGCCTGGCAATGCAAATGCATCTGTTTAAGGCCAAAAGCCACGAGACGGACGACAATGAATTTCAAAGGATGCACAAGGTCTCCGGTCAGGGCCAATATCTGAAGCTTGGAAAAATTGTTGCTGTTGCTATCTTCTATGCAATTTCAGAAGGTGAAGATGTACTGGAAACGTATACAATACATTTTAGATGGAGAAAACCGATAAACATTCACCTTCGCATGCAAACCCGCACGTTTCGTCCCGGTACTGATAAGGACTGAACAGTAGTGTTTGGCCACGGGAGTCTAATGACACTTACATGTCAAGCAGTTACAGAGACAGAGACGCCCGAACTAAGATATCAAATTTCAGATAAATACCACATCAGGAAATAAACTGTCGTTGAAAGGAATAGATACACTGAGGGAGATGGATGCAGGAGAATGCCGACCCATGTTTTGAGAAGGAATAGTAATGAACAGTTATTAAGCAGCGATGAAGGAGGTAGGGGAAGGAGAGGGCACTAACCGCTCCATATGACATTATCAACAACATCTGCTGCCAAAGCATATACTGCTGTGAGCCATAATTATCGCTGCTGAGTCTAGGCATTTAGACCCATCCCTTGCTGCCATTCTGTTCTCCTCGTGTATCCTTACAGCTTTTTCAGAAATGGGGGGAAAATAAGCACTCAGTACTGACACTACATCACACGCACGCATCAACGTAATTCCTTCCCAGGCACACATACGCATGGTGTACAACGTATGCCTCCATGGTCAACGCGAATCACTCAGTACCTTCACAACCTCACTTGCAAAAATGCAGAAAAAGGCATTGCATTGATTTACCTTCATATTATGCAGGTGACACTACAGTAATACATTGGTAAGAGGTTTGTTAATATAATAAAAAGTAAACCTCACAGGGGTTAATTCGTCGACGTCCTAGAAAATTACACGCAATATTTCAATAGGCAAATCGATTCTACTCGATGACGACACTAACACTCAAAACATCTAGGGATTGCTTTGCGCTGTGAACAGTTGCTCTTGAAGGGCGAGGATAAGTGCAAGGAAGTACGGAGTCAAGGCAAGGGGATGCTTGCTCTCTACGACACTCACAGTCCAATATCCGGTCAGACACGTAAAGGACAAACATTTATACTTCATGTTCAGCTACGTGTTTATGAAATATTTGTTTGGCGAATGTCGCCCACGGGGCACGAGGACAGAGAATAATCGACACAACCACATCATCAGACACTCAAATTGTTTAGCTGGGGTCACTCGTAGGTACATTAACATTTTCATAGTCAAAGCTGGTCATATTGCAGATGTCAATAAGTTGGCCTGTCTTCAATATTCAGATCACCCGTGTCTTTCTGGAACAAGCCATTGCATCGTTCAGTCTGTTCTCCATCATTCCCATGAGTCAAACAAACCACCAGACATGTAGCCGTCTATGACGAAAGACACGAAACGTCTTTCTCTACGCTGCACTACGGCTAGCGAACAATGGCCAGACTATGCAGGCATTTCAAGAGCAAATAAAACCAAGAATAGGAAGAGACTCACACTTTAGTGCAGCTTGGTCAAATGGCCAGTCCGGAACGAGAGTGGCATCTTCCACCTTTCATCACAGGAAGCATGTGCGAGAACATTTTCTGTGACAACGGTCTTTTAATGATCTGTTTCAGCCACACAATCAGGCGCCCTGGCTGGGCTTTTCCGGCAGTTGTCGTGGCCATCCGGTTGGCATTCGACGGGATCAAGCCAGACAATTGTTTCCGCTTCTCTGCCAGTCATTCGATTCTCTATTGCAAGGCTGTCGTTCTTAGCGTAGAGCTAATGCCCAAGTGGTTGACGTTCCTTCTCCATCAACTGCTGCAACACATATTCAGGTTCCTGAAGTATTCCTAGTTAGAGGTTTTGTTAAACCCGACCCTACAAACCCTTGTTGGTAAAAGAAAATGCTTCTCCATGCATTCCCTTCATGGTCGTATAGCTACAAATCATACACACCTTAAAACATGACATTTAATCTAGCGCAGAATGTCCGTTTGCAAATTAAACCAAATATTTATAAATTACTATCAATTCTTAAAAGTAGGTATACATCAACAAAATGTCTGATCAAAAAGAGATTATTAAAAAATTATTTTCACAGTACATGATAGCTGAATTGACAGTCTGGGGAAAAATCTTCGGTTGCTGTTGATTTTGGAATCGCAGTGTTTCATTCCTAAACTTTATATTCATGTAGTTGTCTCATGGAGAACAGCTTGAAATAGTATCCCTGATACCTTTTCAGAGATGTGTGATTGTTTCCCCAGACTCATTCCGAAGAAAGGCGCCGATTAACGTTGCACTGCCTAAGTGGACACATTGCTTACTTAACCGCAAGAGGTAAGAATACCGTAATGCAACAAAAACAGTTCCTCAAGCTCACACCTCCAAATCAAGTCGCCACCCTGAGCACTAGGCTTATCCAAGTATCGGGAACAGCACACACGTGCAAGGTCACAGACTGCCCCCAGACATCGAGGGAAGCCAGGCGTCAAGGACACAGCGCGGCACTCAAAGAAGAACCCCGCTGTCCCGAGTGTCTGTGTTCGGAGAAAGCCGTGTTCAAAGCTTGCATCGTGGGGTCTCCGGGTAAGGTAATGTTAGCGGGGCTTCGGTCCAGCCTCAGCAGCTTCTTGAAGGCTGACCTGAAGTCTCTGTTGAAGTAGGCGTAGATTATGGGATTCAAACACGAATTAAAATAGCCTATCCAGAAGAGCATTACCCCGATGACCGGTGGGTAGGGGCAACGGTCGCCACACATGGTGGTGATGACGTACCAGGAGAAGAAAGGCAAGAAGCAAAGCACGAAGGCGCCCATGATGATTCCCAAGGTCTTGGCTGCCTTGTGCTCGCGCTTCATCCGCTTGCGCTCGTAGCGCTGTGCCTCGCCGTCGTGCAAGTCACCGTTGGTCTGGCAAAGGCGCGAGTCACTGTACTGCATGTACACCGCTGTAGACTGTATGAACTTCTCCTGCTTGCGTGCCTCGATGAAGATCTTGATGTAGACAAAGACCATGATGGTGCAGGGGATCCAAAAACTCACACTAGAACTCACCCCCGCGTACACTTTATTCACGACGAAGAAGCACGTCTGTGGATTGGCAGCCAGGTCTTTGATGTTCTCAGGCGTGGTGTATATCTGCGACATGATGGGGATGTAGGATATGAGAGTGGAGGCCACCCAGGTCACAGCCAGCATCACCGCCACACGCGTGCGTGTCATCTTGGACTCGTACTGAAGCGGGTGGATGATGGCAATGTAGCGGTCCATGCTGATACAACAAAGGTGGAGTATCGAGGCTGTGCTGAAGAGCACATCGTTGGCGTTGAAGATGTCACACATGGTCCTTCCAAACACCCACTTGCCCGTCAGCTCGATGCTGGCATTGAAGGGCATAGCCAAGAGAGCCACCAGCAAGTCAGCGAAGGCCAGGGACACGATGAAGAAGTTGGTTAGCACACGCAGCCTCTCGAACTTGAGCACGCTGCTGATGACGAGGATGTTGCCGAAAACGGCGCTGATCATGATGGTGACCATGACGAACCCCTTTGCCACCAGAGCCACAGTGGACCAGGAGTCCGGAGCTGCGTCCTGAGGAATGGAGTAGTCTTCCACCATGCTGGGACCCGTGGCCTCTAGCGACAGGTTTAGTGTGGCGTTCACGTCTCCAGCCATGACTACCTCGCGCTCTCGCTTCTCCTCACCAGGCAACCCAGCGTGGAGAATGGCTACGACCTTTGTAGGGTCTTGCGTTGGCGTAGCTTCCTTAACCACGCAGAGCGCATAGGTTAGAGAGCGATCTGTTGTAACGTAACTTCATGTTACTTTGAAAGAAGTCAGTGGATGAATTCGTCATGAAAATAGTGATCCTTAGAACTGAAATGGGGTCTTGAAACAAAATTTCGCTCGGGGACTTTTGGAATGAGGTTAGGTTTTCAGCATCTGAGCACACACTTGAATAAGAAAGTTTGAACTTTGCCAGAAGTAAAGCACGTCTACTGAGCTTCGTCGCATTTGAGGTCTTGGAATAGAACTGCAATTACAAAAAGCAAAAACTCTGTAAAGGAATGGCTCCCAAAAAGCCAACTAATTTGCATTTATCGATAAAACAATGTTCATTATTTTAGCTCGGACCAGAGACGTAATTCAAAGGGGCATGGAGTGGCTGCAAAAATACCCTGTCTTATTTCAATCAACTTTGTTCAATTACCTTAATGAACATCTCATGAGCTCATTATCTACGATCATCACCAGATTACATGAGTTCCCGTGGAGCGGCCAGCTGTCCGGAGCCAAAGACTACACACGAGAACAAGACTGTCCAAGCTGCCGCGTGCTGAGTTTCACAAGACGCTTTACAGATCGTGTTGACAGCAGAAATCCGTGTAGAGTGGAATCCTACTGGACGTCATTGACTTCGTCAGACTTCCCGCCTTGTCTCGGAAACCGGCGAGTTCTTCTGCAAATAGACACAAGACAGAATACTGGTCAATATGCGCACAAACTCGCCCCAAAAAGATTGGTCAGCATGGGCAATATGTCTACAAATACGTTTCCAGATTATTCAACATGAAACGTACATGGGCGTCTGGGTCAGGCATTAAGATGTTTTACTGGAAATTCTCTCTCTCTCTCTCTCTCTCTCTCTCTCTCTCTCTCTCTCTCTCTCTCTCTCTCTCTCTCTCTCTCTCTCTCTGTGCGCGCGCGTGTGTGTGTGTGTGTGTGTGTGTGTGTGTGTGTGTATCTCCCCTTCTCCCTCTCCATATCTTTCTCGCTTTCGCTCTCCCTTCCAATGTCTCTGTCCATATATCCCTCTCTCTCTCTCTCTCTCTCTCTCTCTCTCTCTCTCTCTCTCTCTCACTCTCACTCTTCAAATTATCAATATGCTATGAACTATGCTTCTGTGATGTTGATGCGTAATTAAATGATTTATTGCAAGAATGCTCTTTCAAAGACAACAATCGTTATCGTCATCAAACCCCAATAGTCTTCAGTGGGATCAAACTGATACAGAGAATCGTCAATTGACATTTGGATACGCTGGGCTATACTATCGCGTCGCCATCCGACCCACTAGACTTGATGCTCTCGTTAACCTGCTCGCAATCGATAGCAGTTGTCAGCAGCACTAATGTCCCTGGCTCAACGTGATACGTGTAGAGGCAGGGAGAACGTCCTTTTATTTTCCAGGCAGGGCTTTGCTCAACGCACTGCGTTCTAATCTATTTGGCGCGACAGACGCATGGCACTCTCTAGTTTACCGAAGAAGGGTGCAAACACTCCGGTGGCGCCATACAGAAAGTGTGACACCCTATACTCGTGGAAAAAAGGCCTCAGCGTTGTTGAAGGACATTCCTAAGGTGCAAGCATCACTTCCCCAAAGGGGTAACGTAAAACGACCTCGATCTGCAGTCGTACCAGAAAAAGAATACAGGGGATGATCTTAGGAGAATGGAAGTTCTGCGGCAATGAAAACGAATTGGGGGTGGTAGCAGTAGTGAGGTTGTGCAAGGAAGAGAGGGAGAAGGTGGAGGAGTCAGTGGACAAGGAGGAGCAGCGACTGCAGAAGCAGTAGCAGCAGCAGAAGCGGGAACTAAAATAGCACCAGTGGCAGGAGTAGAAGGGGTAGGGGAAGGGGAAGAAAAAGCAGCAGAGGTAACAGGAGGAGGAGCACAACGAACAAACGCGGCAGAAGGAGAAGTAGAAAGGAAGTAGTAGAAGTACGGGAGGAGAAGGGAAGAAGGACAAATAGCAAAAGAAGCAGAGAGGAGAGACGGATGTAGGAGCGAGAAGATGGATGGAAGCAAGACAAGGAGAAGGAAGAAAAGGAGCAGCAGGAAAAAGAGTAAGAGAAAAGTGATGACGTGGCAGGCAAGAAGCTAGGAAAGAGAGAGAAAGTGAGGGAGGGAGAGAGGAGAGAGAGAGAAAGAGAGAGAGAGAGAGATAGATAGATAGATAGATAGAGACAAAGAGAGAGACAGAGAGAGAGAGACAGAGAGAGAGATAGAGAGAGAGACAAAGAGAGAGACAGAGAGAGAGACAGAGAGAGAGACATAGTCATCACCACTACCATCATCACCACCATCACTGCCACCATCACCACCACCGCCACAACCACCATTAGCACAATCACCACCACCATCACCATAACCACCATCACTATGACTTCTTCTACTGCTGCAGCTGCTCCTGGGGCGGGTTTCAAAATGCGAAGATCTCGGTAGATCTACGCAGATCTCGCCAATTGGGCAGTTTCATTCTTTGCTTGCTCGCGAGTCAATCGTAGACGAGCGTAGATTGAGCGAGGCAGCTTGAGAGGTGCCTAGCTAGTGAGATTCAAGATGGCGGACAGCATGAGCATCGTGTCACTAGGAGTGACGTTTTTGGACGAGTCTTCGGTTAACTTTAACTTTCTTGGTTTACGGTAAGGTTTGAGGATATTGTCTAAATTGAACATTTTTATTACCACTACCTATGCCCTGATAAGTGACTCCTGAGCCTAGTGCAGTCAAAGACCCTATGTACACTACCGCGCACTAGCGATTTTCCTTTACGCAAAGGGGGGTCAGATTGTAGAGTTACGTCTCTTTGCGAGAGAATTTTCAATTCGAACTTAATGCAGGATTTCTCACCGTCAACCACACATCGTGCACACAATACAGAAAAAAATCGTAATCTACTTCAATTGTCCAGCTGAGATTGCAGCGAGGTGACAAATTAAGGCACACATGAGTCAGCGGAGAACGAATTATCGAATATTTTCAGTGTCGAAGCGTCACAAAACATAAACCTTAGTCTCGGTCGTCACCATCTTGGATCTTCGCTCGCCGCTGGGGTAGTTTCTTTTTTAGCTAGCTCTTACTGCGAAGCAAGATCTTGCGACCAAGATCGACTACCTATATTGAAACCCGCCCCTGGTGGTGTAGTGATGATGTTACTCCCTCCCTAGCCCTCCTCCTCCTCCCTCCCCCTCCTCCTCCCCCCCCCCCCCTCCTCCTTCTCCCATTTCTCCTCCTCCTCCTCCTCTGCTGCTGCGGCTCTTCCTCCTCCTCTGCTTTTCCTCCTCCGCAAGCTGATGCAGCAGCTGCTCCTCCTTCCCCCACCTTCCCCGGTCAAAGCTGGTGGTGTGCGTTTTTGTGTTGGTGACTTGGGTGAAATCCAAGTGGGAGACAGCTTTCCCGCTAAATCCAATACTGAATAGCTGAGCTGTCGACGAGGACGGCCAGCAAAGCAGAGTGAACGCCACTGGCTTACGCTGAGATCGTAGTAGTCCTAGATGTTTTCCCCCTCCATTTCTTCCGTTTGGCTCCATTGACTCGCTTTCTACAGAACGCAGATCCTCCTGTTTGACGACTGCTAGACGTAACAAGACTTTCCCATCACACTCGAGTGCTGCCCAGGTTACTGATACGATAAAAATGTGTGCGCACATGTCTTCATCTGGTTGCAAAAATGTCCCACACACAGAATCTTTATGACATTTCCACAAGGAGTTATAAGAACTCTCTCTCTCTCTCTCTCTCTCTCTCTCTCTCTCTCTCTCTCTCTCTCTATATATATATATATATATATATATATATATATATCTGTCTATCTGTCTGTCTGTCTGTCTGTCTGTCTGTCTGTCTGTCTGTCTGTCTGTCTTTCTGTCTTTTTGTCTGTCTGTCTGTCTCCCCCACCCACCGCCCACCCCTTAACATTCACACTAAAACACACCCATACGCGCTCCCTTCCGTGTACACAGAATGAATCCCAGCACACTACCTTAACAGAAAAGCTTCGAAGGGAAGGGATTGCAACGGAACACGTGTGCAGGGGACCACTGATTTCTACAGACTCAACTCGTTCTGTCATTTCACCATGTCTGAAAGGATGCTATTGCCCTTCGGGGCGCTTGGACTTGGGTAAGTCATTGTAGTGTGTCCCGGCAGTCTCGTGCACAAGATTAAGAAGCGGCGGAAGCATCCTTAAGTCATTTAGCAAATATGACTCCACTCCACCTCGCCAGTTTAAAAACATATCATATTTTCCCAAAATTCCGTTGACGTGATGACCGTATGTATGTGATTGAGAATGAAGGAGGCGTGTTTAAAGCAAGTAGAAAACATGTCACCGCCTCGTATTTCCAAAAAATCCTATTTTCTTAAGGTCCTGCTACTTTCTAACGTTGTTAAGGTTTAATGTTGTGCAATACATGCATGGCTATGGGGCCCAAAGGGATGGTACCCTAAAAGTAGTCAACATTGTACCACCTCCCAAATTAAATAAATATCATTCTTTCAAGATTCCTAGACTTGTGTATGCGTAGAAGCCTGTAGTTAAGAATCGAAGCCTGTAGTTAGAGCCAAATGCGTATGGTTGAGAGGTCCGAGGAATACTACCCCAAAAGTAAAGGGACAATAATGCACCGCCTCGCAATTTCCAATAGAAAAAACACAATTCCTGCTTGCTTTCTTTCGTGTTGAGACAGCTGCTACTGCTCCCTCTTCCATCGATATCCACGGCTCCTCCGTGGACGTCCATTACTCAAAACGTCGCAGGTGAGCCCCCAGTCCAACTCCGCCACTCGCCCACACCGTCAGGGAGTTGTGGTCCCAGTCAGGGTCCCTGGACCACTCCAGTTCTCAGCTCTCCAAGCACAAGGCCTGGGCGGCTTGAAAACCAAGGGACACCCGCCTTGCATCGACTGCCAACCTATCAATTGGCGGTGGGCTTTATGTCCAGACATTCCCCGTTGTAGCCCACGCCCCTAGCACTAATGAGATATTTGCCCTGCCGCTCAGGGCAAGACGAGCCAGGGCGGAACGTGTGCATTGAGGTCCAGGCAGGCTTACGAGCCAGACGCAAGGGAGAACTGCAGGACGGCATGGGGCTTCATGTCAGTGTGAACAACTGAAGCCAGCAGGTCCAGTGGGGAAATAAGGGCGTTGGAGGTGGGGTAGGGCTGGGGAGGTGGGGTCGAGTGAGGTGGGTAGGTGGGTTTTGGGACGGAGGTGGGGGTTGAGACAGGGGTGGGGGGTGGCGGTGGGGTCGTTGGGGTACAGAGTTTGGCGGGAGAAAAAGGCAGAAAAAAAGGAAATGGAGAGAAGGGTTTTAAGGAAAGGATTTGCATGAACGCGGAGTTGTGTGTGCGTGCGTGAGTGCGTGCGTGCGTGTGTGTGTGTGTGTGTGTGTGTGTGTGTGTGTGTGTGTGTATGAATGTGCGTATGTATGTGTGTGTGTTTGTATGTGTGTGTCCCTCTGTGTGTGTTTGCTTGTATGTGTGTGCGTGTGTGTGTATGAATGTGTGTATGTATGCGTGTGTGTCTTAACAAAGCAGTGGATTTTATCTCAATCAAACTTTCCAATGATTGAAATCAGTTCGTGCTTACATACAAATGTAAAAATCCTTGCACTTGACGTGTGCGCACGCACGCGCATGCACGTTCATGTGCACGTAGATACACACACACACTTTTCCACACACATTAACAAACTCACTCGCTCATTTGCTCGCTTGCTCACTCACTCACTCACTCACTCACTCACTCACTCACTCACTCACTCACTCACTCACTCACTCACTCACTCACTCACTCACTCACTCACTCACTCACTCACTCACTCACTCACTCACTCACCCTCACTCACTCACTCAATTTCTCAATCTCTCGTTCGCTCACTAACTCACTCACTCACTCACTCAATTTCTCAATCTCTCGTTTGCTCATTTACTCACTCACTCACTCACTCACTCACTCACTCACTCACTCACTCACTCACTCACTCACTCACTCACTCACTCACTCACTCACTCACTCACTCACTCACCCACCCACCCACTCACTCACTCACTCACTCACTCACTCACTCACTCACTCACTCACTCACTCACTCACTCTCGCTCGCTCACAGGCTGCGTTGGCTGTTAATGAAATGCGGACTTCCCATGGCCGGGTTTCAGTTCTGATGTTATTCGCGCGGTCTTGTTAATCCATCGCGTTACTTATTTTTATTGTACTCATTATGGGTCGGTAGGCCTTCACAATAAAATGCTCGTTCGTTCGTTTACTCACTCATTTGCATGCACGCACGCATGCACACACGCGCGCACGCACACATACACGCACGCACTCACACACAGACACACACCCACACACAGAGAGAGAGAGAGAGATAGGGAGAGAGAGAGAAACACAGACACACACACTCACACGGGATGTCATCTCTTTCAAATGTGTTGGGGTGATTCAATACAAAGACTCTTGTACGATTGCTGAGTGGTAACTATCATTGACACTTATACAAACGCAACAAGAAGCACTCACACCATATCTGTGATAAATAATCAAGCACAACATAAGGCAAATGTTGTGCTCACCGCAGACACAGGAAACGCTTATTTCAGATCTTTTTAACGTCAAGAGTTATTGACTATTTTCCGGCGAAACCTCTACACAAAACCGCCTCTTCTTCAAGTATTCATTTCTATGTGCATTCATTGCCCCTGTATATTCTACTTTGACAGAGTCTGGCATGCTGCGCTGTGGGCCACAATGAGAAGCTACAACATCAGCTCTAAGATCATCAAAGTCGTCGAACATCTCTATGACAGAGCGACCAGCGCAGTCCTGTTCAATGGTAACACAGGCGAATGGTTCAGGACAACGGTCGGAGTCAGACAGGGCTGTCTACTCTCCCCCACACTCTTCAACCTCTTCCTCGAAAGGATAATGACTGATGCCCTAGCAGACCACGAAGGATCAATCAGCATTTGTGGCAGAAAGATCACCAACTTACGTTTTGCTGATGATATTGATGGATTAGCAGGAAGTGAAGAGGAGCTGACTAGTCTTGTCGAGCACCTGGACAAGACCTCACAGGCATATGGCATGGAGATCAACGCCGAGAAGACCAAGGTGATGACGAACAATCCTCGGGGCATCAAAATGGAAATCAAAGTGAAGGGCCAAAAACTGGAAGCTGTGAACAACTTCAAATACCTGGGATCTATCGTGACTGATGAAGGGTCCAAACCAGAGATACTGTCCAGGATAGCACAAACAACAGCAGCATTCGCAAAGTTGAAGCCAATATGGCGTGACAGAAATATCACTCTCGCGTCGAAGATCAGGCTCATGCGCACGCTGGCCATCTCCGTATTCTTGTATGCATGCGAGTCCTGGACACTCACATTTGAACTACAGAGACAGATACAAGCCCTTGAAATGAGATGCTACCGCTAAATTCTGAACATCTCATATAAAGACCATGTCACGAATGAGGAAGTCAGCAATAGGATCAGAAGAGCAATTGGACAGTACGAAGACCTGCTCTCAATCGTGAAAAGCAGAAAGCCGAAGTGGTACGGTCACGTGTCAAGAGGCAGTGGGCTGGCCAAGACCATCCTGCAAGGTACCGTACCAGGTGGGAGAAGGAGAGGCAGGCAGAGAATGAGGTGGGAAGACCACATCAAAGAGTGGACAGGCTTGACCTTTGCTGACTCACAGCGAGCCACAGAGAATAGAGATCGATGGAGGAAGATTGTCCGAAAGTCATCAGTGGTGCCTCAACAACCCATCTCATGGTTAAGAGACTGAACTGTACTGAACTGATTCTACTTATACAGACGTACCTGTTATTCATGTTCATTTGTTTCTCAGTGGTAATAAAGAAACCACAGCCTTCATAACATACGTAAGTTAGTAAGCAAAACTATTTAGTCACTTACGGTTACAAATGGCATGAATCCAACGTAAAGGCAACAGAGAAACACCAAGTGCGTACAAGCCAGTAAGTATTCCACGCACTGGACTATTTTCATGACAGCAGAAGCTGATTATAGACAAACTGTCTAGCTTAACGACTACCAGCTCTATACGTTCGCCTCAGAAAGGAAATACTACTTACGGCGTAGCTTTCGGCTGTTATTCCGCAGCCTTCTTCAGCGCGAATGCTGTCTAGCTTAATTTCACTCCTCGCGTGCACTCGCAGTAACCTTGGGGCAGAGCGATGCTCCTTGCCTCAGTGACGTCGTGAAAGGAAAGACGCAATCGAAACAACTGCAGAGATCGACCCGGGACTATTTGCGTGTTTCAATAGCAAACGCTCTCGTCAGTCAAGGTTGAAACATCGCTACATGCGAATGCAAACAAAGGAAAGCCGCTGTAGATATAATGTCGCCGTCTCAACCCACTGACCAGCGACAAGGAGCCACTACAGACAGACATGCAGTTTTAATCAGCATTTCCTATTGATCCATCTCACATGTCTCGCTTGTGAACCGAGCAGTTGTATTTCCAGTAACTTGGCGTCATACTTCCAAGCGAAGCTATCAAGCAAGACAGCATTCAGTTGGGTAGACAGACTAATCTTTCCATGCGGTAAGCAGATGCAGGAAATCGACAGCTGACTGCATTACACAATCGTTATCCAACATAATAGAGATGAAGGTGTAGTTTTCATGTAGCACCTTATCACCAATGTCTGGGACTCAAACCCCTTTACACTTTCAGAAATAATCTTCATGTTGAAATGTCCTTGAATTGTCCGTAGACTTCAGAACAGTGAAGCAAAAAGGCAAACATGTCTGAACTTTTTAGAGAAACAAATTGGGTAAAT
>JAWQFJ010001417.1:25000-27500 GCA_034096865.1 Theodoxus fluviatilis
CCAGATGTTTCCCTCCATACGCTATCTGCAACTCACCGCGCCTTCAAATTTGGAAAACTTTTCGAAGGTAAGGAGCGTAGGTTGGTGGTCGGTTCCAGCTGTCGGTCTATCTTATCTAAATCTTCCAGATCCACAGTTTCTTCTGCTTCTTGTCTGTGGGGAATTTGAAAAAGGACAGTCTGGAGTTCTCGTCATACCGATCATCGTTCTCGCAATAAGGAACACAGCAGTGTCTATGAGCCTTCGGTTTCGCCATAGACGCTGGCCGCCATTAAATTTACCTACCCAGTCTCGTTATCGATTCAAAATGGCCGCTGCGTGAATAACGTCTATAGATTTGTCTTTCTTCGTTCGAGAAACTCTGTGGCAAGGTTAACCCCTTACCACCTCAAGAATGTGGATGGGACAAAGTCTAGATAAAAATTATTTGCATGAAACCTTGTCAAGAGACCCCAATTCCGTTGGGGGGGGTACCATAGTGTCTTGTGGTTTTGCTGTTGTTTCTCTGTCTTTCTTTCCTGTTCATCCTCTGCAACATTCATTCCCTCTCTCTTCTTGATTGTTGCTTTTGCACCTGGCTTCCGTTCATCAAGTAGGATGTTTCCTCACTAAGATAGTTGGATGAAACACCACTGGCTTTATGGTTTAGCTGTAGAAGACGTGGGCTCTTTGTATCTCTGTCGTTGAGTAGGCGAGCGTATTCGACAGTTGATGTGAGGTTTGATACCAGATAAATGTCATGCATACTTCACCAGTCACAAAACCCTTCCTCTAGTTTATACTCAAATTTTGGTGTTTGATTATGTGCGAAGTGCATCGCCGTGGCTCAATATCCTTGGGACGGGAGAAAACTGAATTATCAATTGCTTGCAAATCCCTATCGGCTACTGCCCGGTGTCGTTATCATGTGCTGTAACCCTTTGTGAGCGTGCACGAGTATGAATGTACACGTAGAAGGTAAACATTTATGCCGCATCTCCCCCTCTGTGTGACTGTGTGGATGTTGGTTCAACGCCTGTGAAGTGCCAAACACGAAGACATTGTCTTAAAGGAGCTTCCCCAAGTCCATGTTTACTTTTGATGTCTAGTTTACTCAAGTAAAACATTTCGCGAGGCCATGACAGGTAGGTTAGTCGCGTGCACGCAAGGAAAATAGTCGTCCACGAGAGCGATTAGGATGTTCTTGACAAAGTGAATTCTTGGCCCGCGATCCAGGTTCGGAGGGATTGGTGAACTAGGTTCGCACACTGTAATTTCTTAACTGAACAAACTCTCGGCTCGGAAACAGGCTTTGGAAGACCTTCAGGTTTGAGGTTTCTAGAGCATATAGTAGCAACCATCCCGAATCTTCGTTCTGAGTGGTTAATCAGGGAGAGCTCTTTCGCGCCTGGAGGCTTAATAACGTAAACAAATGTCCGCCATTTTTTACCCTTGGTTTCGCATGTAAAACGCTCAGATTTAGAACTGTGCGTTCATGTTCTGCCATTGAAAGGAAACTGTAGCTAAAGAAGAATATTCATTTCTGCGAGCAATAATTATGCAGAATACATCAATAGTTCAATTAAACTGCTACATTACTTATTAAATCGAAATGTGGGTAGGAGTAGCTTGGCTAAGTTCGGGCAGTTGGTTAGGATAGTGACGTATGCATATCACTACAGTCAGTTCAGAAACAAAACCTGGGTTCGTCCGAACTGCCGAACTCCGAACATGTTCGCAGTCAATCTATTCGTAAGCAATATATGATTCACCGAAGAAGCTCGCAAACTAGTAGTTCATCAAGTTAAGAACCGTCTATGCGGCAAACAAAAATGTAGTCGTGTTTAAGGAAGCATGGCAAAAACAAATATAATCTGTAGGCCGGCTTTCTTTTCATGGAAGAGGCCAGATTGAATACAAACCAAACTGTTTTTCACTTAAAATGCTTGAACAATAACTTATATCATCAATTCCCTGGGTGATCATTGTGCAGAAATGATGAGACAATACGCAGTTAGTTTTTTTACCGTCAGTTCCTTTTCTATATGTTCGTGAACGCAAAAATGCATAGGGTCGCTAAACAAATTAAAGTTGGTCGGATTGCCGTAATTACAAAGAATAGGGGGGGGGCTATATTATTTGCAGTGAGTGTAGACTGTTACACTTTTTCGGGGTGTTTGTTGCTGCACGGGAATCGATCATGCCAGAGGGTGCTCTCTAAATGGCACTGACAGTTGCAGGAACGTCTCCTCTCTTTTTTCCACGTGACTGCGTTCTTTTTGTGGAGCTCTATTTTTATTTCCCTCGCTACACCATAACAACTATTGCCAGATCGATTATTAGACCACATTGTGTGGGTGTTTTCTTCAGAATTCAAGCTGCTGTCACGACAGGCTTGCTCCAAAAATTGGCGCCGAGTCATGAAGAACACAGAGCGGCTCGATACTGTAGCGTGATGCTTGGAGAAACATCACAGGCTGCTCTTTCAGAGTTTGACGTCATTTTTTTTCCAAGCGGAAGT
>JAWQFJ010001417.1:40000-42500 GCA_034096865.1 Theodoxus fluviatilis
TTCTTCCATTTTGGTATTAAAGACTTACCCCATATGCAGTGAATATATATTCCGTCGAACGAACGAACGAACGAACACACAAATGATCGAACAAAAATGCATCATGAAACGAACGAAAGCATGATGAGCGAGAAATGAAGTGTGGCCTGTCAGTCTGTGCAGGCCATGTAAGGTCACTGCCTAAAAGATTATTGCAGTTGCTTGGAGTGAGATAATGAATCGATTTCCCTATTTATTAGCCTCTTACAAATCACGTATATACGGTGTGTCCATTTCTACTACAACCCTCAATGGGTTGAACAAAAAGCACGAACACACATTGTACGAACAAAACGTAAACTATTCATTCACACAGACCTCATGCGCATTTTAAAAAATGCTATTGTGTTGCGTGAAACCCCCACTTTTCTGAAATAAAATTCGTCAAAATACAATGTTTAGAATGTTGGAGGTCGGTAAACAGGATGCAATGTACTATTGTGAGACCCTGTGACTGCCACACCAGCCCCCAAAACATGTTTTTGCCCACCACCAAACCCAGTGAACCCGCTTCCACAGCCATGTTGTAAACCGATTCTTGGGGGCCGTTTTTCATTGAAAAGTTGGGGAGGAGTTTCGGTGCATCAGGCAAATGAGACAGGCTAGTGTGGAAAAGCGATCACGCCCGTCCTCAAATCTCCATCTTCCTCCCTCTCTCGACCTCCTGCCTCTCGCTCACCCATGGGATATGCAGAAGGATAAGCACGCAGCCAGGGAAGGAATGGGGAGCAAGAACGTAAGGGATGGACGACATGAACATTGGAGATGGGGGTGGGTGAGAGAGAGAGAGAGAGAGAGAGAGAGAGAGAGAGAGAGAGAGAGAGAGAGAGAGAGAGAGAGAGAGAAAGAGAGAGCGAGAGAGAAACAAGAACGAAAATTAATGCAGTTTCATCAATGAAATCGTAATATGATATGTTCGATCTCCAAATCTAAGTGATCTCCAGTAAGTTTGTGCTCAGGGCTCCCAATGCTTTTACTTACTGAGTTGTGCTTATTTCATAAAAACCAAATCGCTTTTACAGATCGTACAAGGTATTTAAATCGTAAATCGTAAAACTCTGTACAATGAGAAAGGAAATGCCTCGCGTCTTTTACATTTCTCTCCATTATTGTGACACAAGATTTCAAACTCATTTTGACAGTATCTATTCCTGTGAATGAGTATGTAACAGGGTGACACAACTTTACATGAGTCTCCAGAGAGAAACTCCACACTTCATTGATTGGTCGAAATTTCCGCCATCTTGAAATTTTCGTCTGCTGCAGTTGCGGTTACATGTGCGTCGCTAGCGCGAATTCGATTCATGGTCCATCGCACTCTTCAAGTTCTGATTTTCGCTTTTTTTTTCAGCAGTTAATGTCGAATGAGTCTCCAGAGAGAATCCTACACACTTCGGCGAGTTTCACCTAAACCCGGACGCGTTACTTTTTGTCACATTTGTGTCCAACATCAGCGTCGGGCCCTGGAGTTAGGGCGTAGGGACCACCCGTTGAGAGTCAAACGTGGGATGGAGTTAGAATATAAAGCTTCACCCGTTATTGATATATCCAACCATTTCAAGATGGCGGAAATTTGATGTCCGCTTTTCGGAACATCATCTTTGAAAACGAAGCGACGCATGTAACCGCTACCGCAACTGCAGCAGACGAAAATTTCAAGATGGCGGAAATTTCGACCAATCAATGAAGTGTGGAGTTTCTCTCTGGAGACTCATGTCAAAACTTTGCTCACTATGCTTTCTGTATGAGCAGCTCCTATTTTCCAGTCTGTCACCATGTGGTCAGTTCGGCTGCCCACTCAGCACTATTTTTCTTTCATTGTAAATATCCTCTCGAATAACATCCCAGCATCAGACTCTTGGACACAAATGCCTACTGAAGCCATACCCTCCCATGCCAGCCTCGCCTTCCCAGTCTCCTTGCACTTGTACCCCTTGGTGCCACCACTCTGTTTCTTCTGGACATCTGGCCCCTCTCAAGTTCTTGGACGGCAGATGCCCACTCTGCATTCCCCCCCTCTTCCCACCCATTTCTGGTACCACCCCCCATCCCGCATTCTCTCCGTCCCATGCCACGCCTTTCTCTTGACCCCTCCCCGGAACCCGGCGTTTTCTGGTTTTATGGAATATATTGAGGTGACCGCTTGTGCTTAGAGCAGAGTAGAGTAGAGCAGAATAGATTATGAACTCATTCTTGCAGCTACTGAATAAATAGATGAATTGGGAACCGATTGACTCCATGTCCCTCTGTGCCTCTGCCGCCAAACACTTGGGAGGCAGGGGAAAAGTTCCCAAACCTGTACCGTAGCCCCGGCAACGTCAATGATGGTGCCGCTACAAGTAGTTCACTGATTCCTGTTCTGGCGGAGGGAGGGGGAGAGGGAGGAAGGAAGTGAGAGAGGAAGGAAGGGAGGGAGCGAGAGGAGAGAGAGAAAGAGAGAGAGAGAGAGAGAGAGAGAGAC
>JAWQFJ010001417.1:47500-52500 GCA_034096865.1 Theodoxus fluviatilis
GAGGACATAAAATGTTATGTCCCTGGCGTGTGTTTCTGCACAACCATGTACATATAAGTGACCTAGATTGACTCCTATCACGTATTCCCGCGTGTAGTCGTCCTGTGCGAATTAAAACTGGTTTTGTACCGGCCAGTGACATTTTCATCCCCAGTATTCCTGGCACGAGGTATCATCCTGATGTCCTGCTATCATTCTGTATGATCCTCACATATATTCTGTTTGCTTGACAATTGTCCAACAGTTCTCAACTCTCAGCAAAGTTGAGCCTAAACTCCACATACCACTCTCATCCGTTTGTCCTCGATTATAGAAGTATTCATATCCCATACATCCTGCATTCTACTTGATTGCTCTGAATTCAATGAGCAGAATTCTCTCTTTCTGTGGTCTCCCCTTTATCCCTGCATATCCATCCTCTCAGCCTGATGACCAAACCATTCTACATGAAAAGAAAAGCGCCGTACTGTTTCTCGGTTAAATGGTTCTGTTTGCCCGACTGAGGCAGATAAGGCGCATTTGAAACCATGTACACGTTGGAGTGTTGTTCTTCGCATCGACTGGGCTGGCCAAATGAAAATGAATCGGAAAGACCTTAGCCTCGTCTGCACACGCTACATCACTTTGCATTTGGTGTAAACAAACGCACTCTGCTTTCTCCGCTTCAATCACTTCCTCCCCTCCCCCCTCCATCCTCCATCCCCACCCTCTTCTTTCTGTCCCCTCCTTCACCCCCACACCTCCAGCACTCATCAGTCGCCATACTTCCCCACCCCCTCGTTTGTCCCTTTCCATCCCACCCCCTTCCACTAATCCGGTCTTCAGTAACTCAATCCAGGTGTCTATCTGAGACGATGTGGATACAGCTTTCTGGTCGTGCCCCCACTAACGGGTTCCAAACAAAACTGATCTGGCGAGTGGCTTCATTTCCGCGTTTCTTCAACAATCGTCCCATCTCCAGTTTGTTTTTCGTTCTCCTCTGCCCGCAGCTCGAGTCACCCATTGGCAGGTCTCTGAAGAAAGTGAGACTGTGGAAGGAGAGCGGGTCATTGCCCTCAGTGCAAAACACACACACAGGACAATGTTTCCTGTGGTAAAGGCAATCAGACCATTTGCCTGTATGTGGAATGGATTCTTGAAGAGATTGATTATTGACCAAAAAAACACAGGGTGAACTACGGAAATGGAATTACAAGAGAAACTGAGAAATGGAGTAAAGGATGAGTACGCTGGAATCCTCTTACCAGATAGTAGGATGGCAAAGCTCTCCGTTGCAGGCAGTAGGGTGACAACACGTGCATTGGCATCTGGAGAAGCTGCTAGAGTGTGTGAAGAGCGTGCGTAAGCTCCAAGTACCTCAGTGCCCGGCCATGTCAAAGCCTTCAGCAGTGTTGAGGCGTGCAGGTATCAAAACCACGCATTGCAATTGTAGCACTCCGGCCTAATATGCCGACAGCAGATGTAACGAGAGACAGTCGAGAAGTGTGCGACTCCAATACGACAAGCAGTAGGCATATATTTCACGCCAAAGCATGAAGAAAAAATGTGATAGTTCGAGAGCAACCTGATCTATGCCCTCCCATCCCTTCAAACTTGTTTATGAAAGTTCAAGGCAACGAAAAGGAAAATGATCTTATAAACTGAAAATAATACTAGTGGTTATTCACCCCATAACAAGAGAAGACCTCACTTTCGAGGAGGAACATTAGCCATCAAATATTTTCAACTCATTACTTTTATCCCCTTCTCTACACAAGAACGCGTGGGATTTTTGTGTGAGACCCATTTCGCATCATTTAACTTAGGTAAGCGAGATACCTTGCATACTGAATACAGTATTATCAAGACTAAAGTATAAGCTCTTGCCTTAGATAACAGAGAAATTCGTTGCAAACTATAACAGCACCAGTTACTGTGTTGTACTCAGTGTTGTTTATCGTCGCAGTCTACATGTAATTTTTAGCTTTAGCATATGGACGGCGCCGTTGACCTAATTACGTTAGCTTAGTTGAACTAAACAAATTGCTCAAAAGGTGAATTTTATTTACGCAAGCAAAACAAACAATCCCAAATGTCAGAGTTGATCACGCAACATGGTCGTTGCATATTGTTTTTTCCTCTGTATCCTTTGGCTAATACATGTGTTGTCGATTTCTTCAAAGAGAAAAGAGAATTTTGCAGTAGAAAGTTGAAAAAAGTTTCACAACGTAAATTATATTTTATTTTTCAAACTATTTTTACCGGCTCACTCACCTGCAGGAAATTGGACAGTGACGGTTTTATATCACTCTAAGGCAAACTCGAGTTCGAAAGAAAATAAAGCACAGCGATACAACATCAGCAATTTTTTTAAACTCGTGTGGAGCGCTCAGGACTGTGCATATCGAGTGTATAAGTAGAAATGAGCAGTACATCAGAATACGGAGCTCTTTTTTCCGAAAGTATTCTCGTGCTCAGCCGTTGCCACAGCTATGTCTGGGTTGCCGCACTTAACTACACAACGTGAGCGTCCCTGATGATAGAGTCGCAGCTGACCTTCTACAGAGAGAGGGGGAAACGCGATCAAGCAGAAAGAGCTTTACAACAGCGATCTGCAGATAGCAGGGAGCAATGCACTAGGTTAGCCCTTCATGCGATTAGCATCTTGACTGACCGCCCACGCCAGTCAGCCCCAAGAACCCGGTGAAGCAACTCGAATGTTACAACTAACCGCAGTTAATTAAACATTCGACTTCTGTACACGATCACACAGTACGTCGCGTCCAAGCACATGCAGGTGCTTGCATAAACCTCGACTCTCACACACTGACACACTCACATACAAACGCACGCGCGCACTCGTACACACGCATGCACCTACGTATACAGTTTCACTCGCACAAATGCACCACACACGCACATAGGCGTTCATATGCACAGTCATGAATAATGGGCAAATAGAAACATTGGGAAAAGAACAAATAAACAGCGACAAACATACTCATTCGCTCACACACACACACACACACACACACACACACACACACACACACACACACACACACACACACACACACAGACAGAGAGACAGACACAGACAGACACACATACAGACACACAGAGTCAGACAGACAGACAGGCAAGCAGACAGGCAGACAGACAGACACGCAGATACATAGACACACAAGCACACAAGCACACAAGCACACAAGCCCGCACGTACGTGAACGCGCACACACAGAGAGAGAGAGAGAGAGAGAGAGAGAGAGAGGGGGGAGAGAGAGAGAGAGAGAGAGAGAGAGAGAGAGAGAGAGAGAGAGAGAGAGAGAGAGAGAGAGAGAGAGAGAGAGAGAACTTGACTGAACAGAAGTGTGCATTTTCTTGAGAGAGTCTCCATATAACCAATGCAGGACAATCTACAGTTTAATTAAGATTGGATGCAATGTAACTCTCTGTCAGTACTTTCTCTTTTCTTCAGTGCATGATGTGGGTAGGTGCTAACACCTCGTGCAATAATTTGCCCTTGATCCCCTGAGTTATGTAAATATAATGTCACATTCACAAAAACATGTGGAACTAGACATTCATATCTCAGGTCACTTACAGCCGGGCAACAGATCAAAGTATTACAAGTGTCTTTATCTTCTTTTTGGCACAATGGACACAATGATAAAACTATTGTTTCATTCCTATACGTATGCACATTTAAGAGAGAGAGAGAGAGAGAGAGAGAGAGAGAGACAGACAGACAGACAGACAGAGAGAGACAGAGAGAGAGAGACAGAGAGAGAGAGAGAGAGAGAGAGAGAGAGAGAGAGAGAGAGAGAGAGAGAGAGAGAGAGAGAGAGAGAGAGAGAGAGAGAGAGAGAGAGAGAGAGAGAGGAAGTACATGTATAGTTAAAGTCAAAACGGCATTCAGACATTCAAGCAACGAGCAGATCACCTGTTGGTGCACAAAAAGATATAACAGGAAACTGACATCTAAACATCGCTGTCAGATAGGCTAGTAGGGCACAAGGCAAACGAACGCGACGTTAGATGGCAACTTTGACAAAAATCCAACAATTATATATAATAATAATAATAGTTTATTCATAAGCACATACCTTCCCTTGACAGGCAAGCTCATGGCGTTTACAATCCAAAGAATCAACACTCATATAACCACTCAATACCACATTCCTACAAAAACTTACACACTATACACATAAACAAAAAACAAAAACTAAGATCCACTAGAACAAATAGAACAAACTATACAAAATACAAAGCACTTGCAGGCCAGGTCAAGTAAGGCGAAGCAGCTCAGCGGGAAAGGCGGATAGGAAGAGGTGGGTCTTTAGAGCACTTTTGAACTGGGACAGAGTGTCAGAATGACGGACTGAGATAGGCAGACTATTCCAGGTTACAGGTCCAATATAGGAGAAAGCACGCTGTCCTTGAGTTTTCTCATTACGGCGGGGGACCTTAAGCATTCTAGAGTCAGCAGCTGAGCGTAGAGATCTGGAGGGCGTGTAGACTGCAAGAATTTCTGTAAGAGCGTGTGATGCGGTGTTGTCGATGGCTTTGAAGCACAAAGTAGCAAGTTTATAATATATCCTCTGAGAGATGGGGAGCCAGTGAAGTGTATGTAGGAGTGATGAGACATGGGTACGCTTGGGACATCGAAAAACTAGCCTAGCAGCACAATTCTGAACTTTCTGGAGTTTGTTAAGCAGAGTGTCGGAGATGCCAGCGAGAAGAGAGTTTCCATAGTCGAGACGAGACAGAACAAGTGATGTGATGAGCGTTTTGGTGGCCTGCTGAGAAAGATAATGACGAATGGTACTAATTTTCCTTAGCTCATAATATGCTAACTGACACACTTTGTTGACATGATATCTCATTAAAAGATCATCGTCAAATATGACGCCTAAATTTCTAACAGACTGAGAGAAGACGATGTCACTGTGACCAAGTAGTCTAACTTCAAAGACATCTGTGGAGACAGAATACTACGAAGTCAATCAAGCAAACCGGCG
>JAWQFJ010001417.1:72500-79974 GCA_034096865.1 Theodoxus fluviatilis
GTGGCAGGGTCCCACTGTTGCACATCAGAAACTACTTCTGCATGCATTCGTCCTGGCTACGACAACTCTCTCTTTTGCGTGTGCTTCTACTTGCACACATAATCACATAAACCAGCGGGGGCTGTTCCAATGAAGCAAAAGGAGAAGAACATGTCTGCAGGAGCATCTCACAATTTGGATGATGAGCTGAAAAAGGTCGGACAAGGACTTAATATCATCAGGTGTGAAAAACCAAGATCCAAAAAAGGCAAGAGGAACGAAGTAGCGGCGAAGAGATAAGCGTGGGGAAGTAATGCAATAAAACATGTCCTCGCTGCCGAGTGCCGAGTAATAGGGACACTGCACGTGTCAGACGAAAATATTTTCTTTCTTTCACTTTTAGCCCACCCCTTCCCTTCCCCGTCACATCTCTACCACCACACCAATCCCACGCCCACCGGGCAGGGTTTGAATCCAAACGAGACTACGAGACTTGGTTTAAAGAATCCAAGTTGCAGAGACAGTGACCACCGAGAACTTTGTGAAGTGTAAATAGTCCAAAGAAGGTTTTTTTTATTCTGCTCTCCGATCAACTCGACGTGATAGGCTGATTGTTTCACAACAGGGATGAGACGTTCAACTTCAGTGGTTTGTCCAATCCGAAGTTTGCAGAAAACAGTGACTAACTTCGTGAACGTTGCTTGTGAGAGTACCTTGGAACGCGGACAAACTACATGTAAATACTAACCATGAGCAAATGCCCATGCAATAGTGTTATGCTAGGTTTTTTAATGTCTTTGTTTACTTTAAACATTTCTTAGATACTAAAGATTTTCCTGACGAGCTTATTATAAAAGGAACTACACAAGAAAATTGTTTGCAGCATCTTCAAAGAGAAGATTAAGTCATTTTACTATTTTTCATTATTACCACGAAAAAGCTCCGTATTGTATTTCGTATTTCCGATCTTCTGTCCTTAACTGAAAAGGTTTGACACCTTGAACTTCTGGTTCATTTTCCGGTGGCACTCTCGTTTCAAAGACGAAGAGCAAAAGTTAAAGTTGGAGCCATTCGTCACGTCACCTTGAATCTTTGACTGCCGTACATCGAGGTCGACCCCAGTCTGTGTACCCGAGTCAGTATTGACTCTGGCACAGTTCGCAATGAATGCGTAATAGATTTGACCTTTCGCATAACATCATTGCGCCAAAAATAGTTCGTTCTGATACTATTTTTTTCTCCACTTTTTACAGAAATCATTCAGATGTCAAAACCTGTTTCCATTTCAAAACAAACAATTTATATTATCGAATAAACGCTTGTTTATTGCTTCAACACGAGTAAGTTAAGAGTTTTGTGCAAAATAGCCTTACGCTACTTTAACGACGTACGTCAGGAACCATATCGACTATCCCACAAGCCTCTCGTGTGACCTTCATTTGCATATTTCGGACGAAATCCTTCCATGACGTGATGTCAACTGGGTTAGAGACTCTTTCGCCGGCAGGCGAAGTATCTAGTGAACAAATAGAATGGGTCGACCCAACCATCTCAGCCAAAAGAGAACCGATATGATTTTTTCAGAGAAAGACTCTTGTAGAACGAAAACATACTCGAATTGTCTCTGAGCAAGGAAAAATTCTATGTTGTTGTGGGTGGTTTTATATTGGTCATAAGAGCGTTGCTTGCAGGAAGTCTCTCGTACGTGTAGTTCGCTGAACGTTCAGTGATATGCCAACGAACGGGTGTCCATCGCAAACGCTGCGGGTTTATAAGTGTTCAAAGAGCAGTGCTGTTTTCTGCATGTGCGTCTTTTGTCCCCCATTTCTTTCTCAATGCGGAAATACCACCCAGCTGTTTGGATATGAATGATTGCCTTCGCTTCTCGAGTATCAAAGCGAACAGAAAAAACAAAGATGGCGGGGATCTGCTTTGCTTTGAGCCACGCGAGGCACTTAGCTCCAGAATAAAACTTCATTGATTTCCTTGCCCCGGCAAAGAGGCTTGCACGAATAGTGCAGGCTTCAGATGCACGTGTTTGGTTTTGGGCTGGAGACGTCATGCTCCCCTTTTTCAGACGTTAATAATGGGCTTTAGAGGCTACCAATGGCTGTTCACAATTGTCCATTCCGTACAATGATGACGAAATTCCCACACAGTTTCGCAACAAGGCTTTTTTACGGCTGCGCCATTAGACGTTCACCAAATTAAGACAGATATTCATCAAATATGAATAATTCATTAGTCAATTGTCTTATTGAAGTGCAAGGCTGATAGTCTAATCTTAAGTCGTGGTGATGCATAGTACATTTCAAGGGAGGCTTTGAAGACGTCCTACTTTGTAACTGGCCGCGTATTTCAATGCTTGAAGAAGGTAAATGAAACATGTTCACATCAGATGGTTAGCTAAAGTTGGTTTTGTTTTGTTTTCTGGAAAAGCTCCCACCATTACAGTACCACAATCATGGTTACATGTACCTGACATCCACTTAGACGAAATGTATATTTTTCCTCTCTCTCCCTCCTTCTCTCTCTCTCTCTCTCTCTCTCTCTCTCTCTATATATATATATATATATATATATATATATATATATATATATATATATATATATCCTCCAACAGATCAATAGTTAAGGATATACACATCACGTCTGCATGCGTGAATAGTAAAGGGTGAATGACATGGAAAATAAAGTTTCGACTTGCTTTTCCTCCAACACCAGTGACACGGGTAGCCAGGAAGCTCACTTTGCTTACAGATGCCGAAAGGGAACAGTGCCCATCCATCGGTCTATTCATTCATTCATCTATTTGCTTCCATCCATTCACCCATCTATCCATTCACCCATTAATCTATCCATACATCCAAATATCCACCCATCATTACCACTCCCGACAATCTAGTAAGAGTTTGAATGGACTTGCATCTACGCTGTCAACACTGCTGCTGTGACAAGCGGAAACCCATTTCATTTACATAAACATCCACAAACACCGACGCTGACTCTATTCATCGGCTGCCAACTTCCTTGACTCCAGATGCGGCGTCAGCTAGATATGGCTTGTCGTGTCTGCTGTGCAAGCTTGTATGATAAGTGTAGCAGTGTTCTCACCGGTGTACAGTGCATCATGCAGGGACCTGGTGGACAAGCAGTGTTCTCACCGGTGTACAGTGCATCATGCAGGGACCTGGTGGACAAGCAGTGTTCTCACCGGTGTACAGTGCATCATGCAGGGACCTGGTGGACAAGCAGTGCACAGCGAGAGCCCGCTTTAGAAAGTTGCTCGTCCGTGACCAGCCTGTAGCGACCAGAAAAATCTCCCTACCAAAACTATCCCCGGAAATCATTGCAGAGTTATCTGTTTGGCTCTGACTTTATGCGCTACAAGCCACCTCGACAGTCAGTTGCCGCTTCCTGCAGGTGAAATGTTCTTATTAGGTGGAGGTTTTTTGCGGGGGGTGGGGGGTGGGGTGGTTTGCAATTTTTGAGCTGCAATTACCGAATCAGGACAATGAATATTTCAGCATCTGATGGTACATGTACAAGTAGATTTAATTTTTGCATTAACAAATTATACTAATTGATACTTCATTACCCAGTCGCGTCTCTCACTTGTGTAAATCGGGTTATGATTTGTTAATCATTGAACTAGGAACAGTATACTGTAGGTAGTGAAATAGATCATGCGTCAGCTGAGAAGAATGGGTTCTGCCAGCTCCATCCTGTTAAACAGCTGTCTCTCTCTGTTCGTTACATTAGCCCAAATGGGCATACTGCCTGATGTTTTCAGTACGACGCAGTAAAGCAACTAATCAGCATGGAGCATATCAACAGTCCTACACAACACAACAAATACTCTTAATGCTTTATGCCTGCAGCAAACAATAAAAAAGATTTCTTCTGTTAATAATTAAATGAAGCACATTAGAACTAATGATGTTTATCTTTATGTCAACAGCAGACGGCAATGAAAGCGATTATCGTGCCTGATGTTCACAGACAGCACGATAAAATGAATATCCATTGTAGCTTATGGAGTATGTGCTTGACCCTCTCAGGGCGTGCACTGGACAATTGATTGTCTGTTGCAGCTGCTTAGGTCTAGTAGCACTCTGGGACAACAGCATCGATCATCTGGCCCGCACTGGTGCAGTCTGCACCACTGACCTACTAACGGGGAAAGGACCATGAATCATTGACGCCGACTGCGTGGGAACAAAGGCTCTGCATGTTATGGGCGAGCGCTTCGCCGCATTGATTTCGCCTTCACAGCTCGTCGTCGGATGTCCGTGTCTTCCTCATGCTGTGCCTTGGCCAGGTACGTCAACATAAGTCGAGTCGCTGACTTTATCCTCGGAAGCAAGGTGCAGTGGAGCTGTTGGAAGGGGCTTTCGGTGTGAAGTGTGAAGTAAAAAAAAAAGAGCGCTAACGTGCCGGGCGGAGAATTGAAAGGACGAAAGGAGACCGTGTTTTGCGGTGGCGGTGGCAACGGTAGTGGCTAAGTGTGTGGTAGCGGTAATGGTGGTGGTGGTGGTCGTCGTCGTCTGTTGTGGTGGTGGAGGTAGAGAGGGGTCGTGGTAGTAGAGGGGAGCGGTGGTTATTGTGTTAGTAACGCAAGAGAAAATAAGAAAGCGGTGTACGAAACGGTTGAGGTGTGATAGACGAGGGAAGGAGTCGAATATTTTGTTTGTGCGAGACCGAACTATTAACATAACATGCTTTCTAGATCTCAGTCTCACTTAGCCCTAACTCCCTTCTTCCCTGGATCCTTCCTTCCTCAACTGCGGTCAATTCCCCCAAAGTGGCTCATCTACGAAGTGGGTCGAGCAGTATGTCAGACGTTTTTAAAGATCCTCTAGCTGTGATAACATTTTTGATAGATTCTGAGTATTATTCTCGCCTATGAGTCGTACGATGTCTTCATTGTTTTCTATATTTCTCCACTTACCTCTTCTGAGGTAATATTTTAATTGCAGATGTTTATAGAGTGCACGTTGTTGCGGCCTTGAATTGCCTTCAAGGCTGATGAGCCCTTGGGCTCTATCCACCTATCCCTAAATGCTTTGTCGGTGGACGAACGAAATCGAGATATTTAATATTGCCCTATCGCCTTTTATACCTTTTCGTGTTTGAAGGTTCTACACAGCCTTTGCTGGCTGATGGGCAGTAGGACTCGATTTAATGGATTTTATGTCACTAGTTACGTGAATTCTACTAGACTTCACTGTTGCGGAGAGTTCTAATAACTTGATGGAAGTAGGTGTTTCTTAACGTTGTGGCCTTATATAGTATACAAGGCTGATAGGCCCTTAAACTCACTCCATCCATCCATCCATCCATCCATCCATCCATCCATCCATCCATCCATCCATCCATCCATCCATCCATCCCCCAAAGTGTTGTTCACCTACGTTCTCTCCATAGCTATTACCCGTTTGATTCGCTCGCCTTCCCCCGTGCCTCTACCCAACTAATTCCAGCTTGCTCTTATTCCTTCACATCTTCTGTTACTATCGCTCCAGTTTCCCTCACTATTTCTCATCTTCCTCATGATTTCCTCCCTGTTTTTGATCTGTCTGCCTGTCTGTCTGTCTGTCTGTCTGTCTGTCTGTCTGTCTGTCTGTCTGTCTGTCTGTCTGTCTGTCTCTCTGTCTGTCTGTCTGTCTGTCTGTCTGTCTGTCTGTCTGTCTGTCTGTCTGTCTGTCTGTCTGTCTGTCTGTATGTCTGTCTGTCTGTCTGTCTGTCTGTCTGTCTGTCTGTCTGTCTGTCTGTCTGTCTGTCTGTCTGTCTGTCTGTCTGTCTGTCTGTCTGTCTGTCTGTCTGTCTGTCTGTATGTATGTCTGTCTGTCTGTCTGTCTGTCTGTCTGTGTGTGTGTCTGTTTGTTTTGTCTCTCTCTCTCTCAATCTCTCTCTCGCTCTCTCTCTCTCTCTCTCTCTCTCTCTCTCTCTCTCTCACACACACACACACACACACACACACACACACACACACACACACGTTATATATATATACACACACGCGAGCGCGCCCATAGACACACATTAACACACACAAACATATTAACACACACAAACACACACAAACACACACATGCGCGCACGCATAAACACATGTAAACACACATACATACACACACATAAACACACACACGCATAAACACACATAAACACACATACATACACTGTTATGAGTTGAGATAATTTAAATTTTAAGTCAGTTCATTGTTCACTTTAAGAGCCAGGCAAGCCTCAAAGCTCTCTCTTAGAGAAACCAGCCAGGCGTTGGAATGTGGTGCCAAACGTGAGAATTGGACAGAATAAATAGATGCTAACATTCTGCTGCACAGATTGTGCGGAGAATAGAATTGGTCAGTGGAGAGAACAAAGACACTAATGTTGTACTGCACAGATGGTGCCAAGAGTGTGATTGGCCAGTGGACGGCACCCAAAACTATAAAGCCTCCACCGTCTTTTTTTCTCTCTCTTACCCCCTACCTCTTGGGCGTGTAGTGCACACGCTGTGACTGAGCCCAAGGTCAACCAGGAGATGGAAAGGGGGAACGCCAGAAACCCCCTTACGCATAGCCCTGCTGCCTCCCAAGACTCCTCTGACGCCATCCATCAAGAGTCAAGTCCACTCAGATGGGCGTGATTCGACAACTCCACCAGAAGACCAGAGTTAACAGGCTGCCACGCTTGGATGACCCCAAAGAGAGCGTCATGCCTGACCCCACAGACAGCGTCGTGCCTGACCCCACAGACAGCGTCGTGCCTGACCCCACAGACAGCGTCATACCTGACCCACGGACAGCGTCCACCTGACCTCACAGACAGCGTCATGCCTGACCCACGGACAGCGTCGTGCCTGACCCCACAGACAGCGTCGTGCCTGACCCCACAGACAGCGTCATGCCTGACCCACGGACAGCGTCACGCCTGACCCACGGACAGCGTCATGCCTGACCCACGGACAGCGTCATGCCTGACCCACGGACAGCGTCATGCCTGACCCACGGACAGCGTCATGCCTGACCCCACAGACAGCGTCGTGCCTGACCCCACAGACAGCGTCATACCTGACCCACGGACAGCGTCGACCTGACCCCACAGACAGCGTCATGCCTGACCCACGGACAGCGTCACGCCTCCTACGAACAGCCTCAACGCGGAGGGGAGACGTTCAACGTTACCCTCCCTTCCCAAGCACCAGAATTCAAGATTCCAGGGCAGGCCCATCTCCCCTGGGCCCTACATGTTTATCCATCTACAACCCTGTTGAATTGAACGCTCACAGATAAGTGTAACCAATAAAAGGCTGGCTGGCTAAACATGGTATGACATAATACGTTGAATTAATTATATCAAGAATTATCATCATTACTCAAATATTATTAAAGTTATTTTTGAAGTCAAATTTCACCTACTTACCTTCTCTGTGTAGTCTCGTTCACCCTTTGATTGCATGGAAAGAACATGGATGTTACAAGACGGC
>JAWQFJ010001418.1:0-30000 GCA_034096865.1 Theodoxus fluviatilis
TATTTTGCTAGAGCTGTCTTCGCTATTCGCTTTTGTTCTCTGCACTCTCGATCATACCAATCACCTGTTCTTTTTTGTCGCCTCTCATTTATTCTATAAGTACGGCGCATACAATCAACCGCCCTAAGTATACTCATTGTGAACATACGAACAGCAGAATGTATGTCAGTGTCTAAGTTTTCAGAGACAGATCTGAGGGATGCCATGAATTCAGGGGTCTGAAGGTGTTTAATGACCTCTATCTCTTTACTTTTATCCCATGTGATTTTATTGAGAGTTCTGCATGTCTCAGCCTCTCTGTTCATGTTCATATCCGCTCCTAGTGTTATCTCCAGTGGCATATGATTGGAATCTATCCTAGTGCCCACAGTAAATTGTACTGTAATATTTTCTGTCAATAAACAATAATCTATCACGCTATTTCCATGTTCCGAAATATACGTAAACTTTCCATTTCTATCGCCCTCGTTGCTGCCGTTAAGTATATATAGATGAAATAATTTGCACAGATCTATTAAGACTTCTCCAAAATGGTTAGTCGTGCTATCTTGAGAATTTCTAGCAGCAGCATATTCTGGACAAAAACAGATTTCTAGCTCAGAGTGTCTATCATGATCACTTTCCATCTTAGTGTGCAAATTCCAATTACCCACTCTAGCGTTAAGGTCTCCACAGATCATAATAGCACAATTATGATATGTTTCTTGTAATTCGAGCATAACACTCTCTAGACATTGGATATTGCAACTCTCTTCCTTGTCTTTATAATAGGGCGAATCTGTGGGTGGGATATACACACATACAAGGATAATATCAACAACAGCTCTATCTCTCAGTCTTAATATTAGTAAATTATCAAAGTTACATGTTATTGGGGATACCCGAGAGGGACAAGATTTCTTTAACAAAAACACCACTCCACCCGAACGCCTTCCATGGTGGGACAACTTAATGGCAGGTGAATGGTATACAAGATATTCTTCAAAATAGATAGAGAAGTCAAAGCTCTCTGCAGTAAAAGTCTCTGTAAAGCAACACATGTCAAATAATGTAACATACGGGAGAAAGTCTGGATCCGCGAGTCTAGAGGACAGTCCCTCGATGTTCCAAACCAGTAGGCATCGACTAACTGACCTTTGTTGTGGCTGACAGTCACTCAAGGGCGAAAAGAAGGACACACACACACACACACACACACACACACACACACGCGCGCGCGCGCGTTCCATTTCGTGTTGAGAGAGAGAGAGAGAGAGAGAGAGAGAGAGAGAGAGAGAGAGAGAGAGAGAGAGAGAGAGAGAGATCATTCTAAATCAGGCTAGACGTTTTGAATGCAACTGCGTTAATATAATAAACCGAGGAAATTAGACGTTCTACTTTCACTCGGGAACTGCAGACGTTATACTCGCCCATTCATTCTGCACGGCAGTCTGGACGCAGCGACAGATATCTTCCTTTCCATGGACAACAAAATTGATGTCTTGGTCTACGCACCAATACAGCGACCCGTTCCCGACGACCTTGGTGGCAATGGGCGCGCAGACGACAGGCAGCCACAGCAAAGACAATTTGGCCACAGTTAATCTTTGCCTGGGAAACCTGTCCTTCCTCTCACAGAGCTCTGGGAAGCAGCTGGAATATTCTCACAGGTTTCAGAGCCTGAGATCCCGGGGCTTACAGAGCGTCATCTTGTATCACACTGAGGAGAGTATCCCACACATCAGTTGGTACTGCCGAGACATATCTAGAATGTGGAGATTCTGTTCTTTAATCTGTTAATGGAGAATAATTCACAGGAGTAAGTTATCACCCCGGGAGTTCCTGACCTTTTCCTTCCTGATGCTCGTCTCCGTCTTAATTGCGTGCAGACAGCGTGAGTTGCGGTGCTGGCTGCAGTTTTGCTGACTTTATTGTTCTTCCTGTGTAATACGACTTCTCATGACGGTGCCGAGGGAAAGGAGGGCTTGATATTTGACTCTCCTCTCTCTCTCTCTCTCTCTCTCTCTCTCTCTCTCTCGCTCTCTCTCTCTCAGCCCAGATCTTAGTCGTGGACTAAACATGGTGACCTGAGTTTGTGCTTAAAAGAGTTTCATTCTATCATGCTTAGTTGAAGTCCTTGTGACTTGCATTCCTTTGAAGACATTGTTGATGAACAGGATTTTGACATATTTAAGCCAATTCCCCCGTCATACTGGCTTGACATTCGATGTGTTTCTTAGAAACAATCTTGCCTTATAGAGATATGCATTAAAACAAAAAGTCTGAGTTTAAAAAAACCATTGCATGAGCTCCATGATTTAAACAGAGTTACACGCTGCCTGAGGTAATATTTGACGGACGATGATGACGAATGAAGGTTTACGGCATGTCGGCCTTTGAAGGACTTAGACTGCAAATTCACTGGAGCCGGTTAGAGTGAGATCAAGTTGAGCCTCAGTTTACAACACAGTCGATTGCTCTTCCCCCTATGGGTTCGGGGTAAGAATTGACCCACCGCGTCTCCCTACGCGATTCGTAAGAGGCGAATAACTAGGGACACCGTGACGTGATGGGTCATGGACGTTTCGCCCCATTTGCGACATTGGGAACGTCGTTTAGCTTAAGATTACACCCGAATCACGCGGACCGTTAAGGTGCATGGAGTACAGTACCGCCGAGCAAGACGTTTGTCACAAAACGCAGATACATTAACGCGGCCGGATCTTAGCTAAACGACGTTCCGAATGTCGCAAATGGGGCGAAACGTCCAGCACCCGACTTGATTTGCGTTTACTCTAAACTGTTCTAGTGATGTTCGTGCTTACTGGCCTTACATAGCCTACAAAGGCTGATAGGCCATAAAACACCATCAATCCATTCCAATCGATTGCTTCTTACACTTAGTGCCAGCTTGACTGGAAGTGGATTAAAAAAAGTCGATGGCCAAGTTCACTCGTCAAACTTTTTTGTTTCAAACTCGTCTCGCTTTTGAGAGGTGGATTAATAAGTTGAACATGGAAGGAATGCTCTCAAGGGAAGCGGGTTTGGGAAACAGTCTTATCACGATGTCTTTTCATGCAATGCTTTTAATTACAAGAGAACATCAAGGAACGGCTTGGCAAAACATATATGACACCAGCCCTTTTCCGTTAACTATCAAGTTTATTTTGTCTTGTCTTGTCTTTTCTCTTCAAAACTGTCCTCAAAACAATTATTGTCAACTGGAAAAGGTGCAATGTTTGAGTAGGGCGATCAAATCGCACTGACCAAAGTCTTCAAAAGAGGACGATGGCGCCGTGCTCTTTCATGAAGTCTAGCGTCTCCTTGCTGTACTGCGGAGTGGCTCGGGTGCAGGTCTTCCTGGCCATGATCCAGACCTTCGTGTCATCGTGTCCAGTGACAAGCAGGTCCGTAAGCCAGGGCCTCGAATCCAAAAGGTCGATCACTGTCCGAGGCGACTTGATCATTTGTGAGGGAATAATGAAATGTTCGCTCATGGGTAACCTCTTCTTCTGAATGATCATGATTTTGTTCTGGTTTGTGTCTTGGAGTGCACGTTTGACCACAAGCGGTGGTTGTGCCGGTGGCGGTGGCAATAGAAGCAATGGCGGCGCCACCTGAGAAGCAACGACTGATTTGTGTCCCTTCGGATCTTTTTTTGACTTCGAGGGGCGAAGAGATTTGTCGTCTGTAATTGGTGGCGCATCCTCCTTCTTTGCTGTAATGATAAGACATGTATATGTCCCAGTATAGTCTGCACAATGGAAATGAATAACTAGAAACATAAAGTGAAATGTGATCAAATTTACAACTTGCCTGTGCGATGCTGCAGCAACTCATGAAGCTGTATTCATTTGGTTCTTGATATTTTTTTAACGAAAGGTAAATATTTTCTCTATCTCTGTCTGTCTGTCTGTCTGTCTGTCAGTCTGCCTGCCTGCCTGCCTGCCTGTATCTCTCTTTCTCTCTCTCTCTATCTCTCTCTCTCTATCTCTCTCTCTATCTCTCTCTCTCTATCTCTCTCTCTCTATCTCTCTCTCACTCACTCGCCAGTTCGTCGCCACATGCAGAGGCAGGTCGTGTTTGGCTGAGCTCCCGAGTAGACTACCGTACGTTTGGATTAAGACCGAGTACAGGAACGCTACGATGGCCGAGACTCTTCCTCTGATAATACAACATGCAGTGAGTGAACTTACAAGAACGCATTCCTTAAAACTCTGGCATATTGATGCAAACGCAGATTTTACGACTATCACGAAGTGGAAGAGTCCATTTGCAAACAGGAGGGAGAGTGCGCGGCGATGCAGCAACTTCGGCGACAAGAACAAGAAATTCCCATCGAAGAAGGAACGTGATTTCCAGAGGCAGCAGGCATACTTCAGAAGACGACGTGGAAGTTCTCAAGAGGAAGAAACTGCAGAACCGACCTACACTTCGCCACCTGGGTTACAGTCTTCTCCCGAGTACCTGACACCCCCTACCACTCCAAAGAAGGAACAAGCGAAGAAACGATGTGCTGGCTGCAAGTGTGTCCCACGCAACACCTGGATATCATCAAAGATTATGTGTAACCTATAATCTTTGATATCATGCAACGCCCGCGACGCCGGCAACGACACATGAAGTTGTGGGGCAGGGTGTGCTACCGTGTGATGTGTCTGCACGAAAATCACACCGACAGAGCTCGTAAAGTTTTCCTGACAAAAAAGCGTGCTAATGACGTTCTGCCAGGTGCATCAGTCTATCCACGAAGCCAAGACAAGATCGTGCAGTGTGCTTTTGAAGGCTCGATGCTCATTGAACCCATGGACGCATCTGAGGTCATTCTTCAGCTGAAGTAAGGAGTGGACGGGTCGGAGTATGTACATGCATGGTGCGACGATTGTGCTCAGCCCCTAGCATCTTGGATACCGTGTTCGGCGTGTGCACGTGCAGCGTACTGCCCTGACTGCTTTTCGCGGACAGATCATCCGAAACATGTCAGCACGAAGTAGTTAACAGTTTTATGGTTGCCGAACAGTGAGAATGCTTTGCCTCAGAATCTGTGATGGACTTGACATTTGAACATGCAACATTTCTTCCAGTACAGGGAACCTTGCATCGTAATTTTTGTCCATTTGTGAACTTATGAAAATGGTTCAGAATCACTGCTCGGTGTTGGTTGCGTTTGATAAATAACTAAAATAGTTTGTGTTTATTTTGTTGTTACTTACTTGAGGTTATTTCCTCTGAGAGCCCGGGCTTGTAAATACTGTTAGTCCCTAGGTTGAATGCCCATGCCAACAAACAGTATTTGTCAAATTGTCTACGAGCTGTGACCCTGCAATACCGCCTTTGGCCTCTCGCCATTATCACACCGAAGACAAATGGTTGCGCCGTTGTCAGAGGAATAGGTCTGGATTGCAAGTGGTGAATTGTTGTTGAAAATGGTATCGATTTAAACTAAGATGTATGTTAGTGTTATTATTATTATTATTATTATTATTATTATTATTATTATTATTATTATTATTATTATTATTATTATTATTATTATTATGTTTTGTGTTGTTTATGCGCCAGCTGCTTCCTTACCTTGTGCGTTTCGTTGATCTGCAGTAGTATTTTTGGATTTTGTTTGTAAAACCATTTCGTCTATGGGCCGAAGGCCCGACGAATAAAGTGTCAAAGTCTGTCTGTCTCTGTCTCTGTCTCTGTCTCTGTCTCTGTCTCTCTCTCTCTCTCTCTCTCTCTCTCTCTCTCTCTCTCTCTCTCTCTCTCTCTCTCTCTCACACACACACACACACACACACACACGCGCGCGCGTTCCATTTCGTGTTGAGAGAGAGAGAGAGAGAGAGAGAGAGAGAGAGAGAGAGAGAGAGAGAGAGAGAGAGAATTTGACATTGAACTCTTTATCTCTATAAAGGACATTATCATATCATGTTATGCATAATTTTTCTGACAATGAAATTAGCTAACGTCATGTTCTTAACCCAGAGAAGTTCATCTCTACCTGAGAATTCGTGCGTAGTGGCTGAACATTCCTATGTCTCTTGTTTTTGCGGGATCTGTTCCCTCAATCAAATGTAAGCAGCTTTTCTGTGCATTGCATATTATATGCCGACTTATATACTCACACACACACACACACACACACACACACACACACACACAGAGGGAGAGAGAGAGAGAGAGAGAGAGAGAGAGAGAGAGAGAAGGAAGGAAGACAGACAGACAGACAGACAGACAGACAGGCAGACAGGCAGGCAGGCAGGCAGGCAGGCAGGCAGGCAGACAGGCAGACAGGCAGACAGGCAGACAGGCAGGCAGACAGGCAGACAGGCAGGCAGACAGACAGGCAGACAGGCAGACAGACAGGCAGGCAGACAGACAGACAGACAGACAGGCAGACAGGCAGGCAGGCAGGCAGGCAGACAGACAGGCAGACAGGCAGGCAGGCAGGCAGGCAGGCAGGCAGGCAGGCAGACAGACAGACAGGCAGACAGGCAGATAGGCAGACAGGCAGGCAGGCAGGCAGGCAGGCAGACAGACAGACAGGCAGGCAGAAAGAGAGTGAGATTGAGAGAGAAAGAGAGAGATGGAAGTCAGATGAATATGAAATATGCCCTAGCGGGGAAAAACGCATGAGATGATCACTGGGATGCAGAGCTTACAGGTACGAAAGCAATCCAAGCATTTTCTCCAGCACGATTTTTCCTCAAGGATCTCCGAGGAAGGGATGGCTGCTGACTCGAGGACATCGTTGGTAATGTCGGAACTCACTGTCTCTGAAAGGTATACATGTAGGTAAAGGAACCTATAAACATCGGGTGTTTTATGGTAAATTATTACTTGCCCGGCATGTCCGCGCGTGCTTGCGTGTGTACTGCCCACGACTTTTGGCGTCTCCTATGCTCTTCTTGCGGAACTGTCTGTGAGTATGATGTCCATGACATTAATTAACTTTCATGAAGGATGAGCCACTTTTCAAATGTTAATGTTTCGAATTCCACCGAAAATATGTGGCGCATTAGATCGGCGAGTCATAATTACCGGCTTCTTAGGGCCTCATGTGCGTGAGCACTGAATTTCGCTGCATTCTTTCCTCGACATCGGTGGTTCTGTTGTTTGGAAGAACTGTCCATTGATTAATTTCTGGAAGATTAAATGTATGGACAAGGTTTACGAACGCTCGTGCATGCCACCCCTTGATTCCACTAAGGTGGGAACGTTTTTTAGGAAACTAATATATTGTTTTAAATCGATGCATCTGAGTATTCTAATAAGCAAGTTGTACCTCACGATGATATTTTGTGATGCTGAGATTTGCAAGAGAACGTAAACACAAGCGAAATTTCGGTAGTGTCCATTTAGCGCCGCTCCCCCGTCTGAATCATGCGACTGAGAAATGGAAGTTCGCAGGGCGAAGATGGTTGACCCAGTGAGTACGTGTGTGTGTGTGTGTGTGTGTGTGTGTGTGTGTGTGTGTGTGTGTGTGTGTGTGTGTGTGTGTGTGTGTGTGTGTGTGTGTGTGTGTGCAGGCGTGCGTGCGTGCGTGCCTCTCTCTCTCTCTCTCTCTCTCTCTCTCTCTCTCTCTCTCTCTCTCTCTCTCTCTCTCTCTCTCTCTCTCTCTCTCTCTCTCTCTCTCTCTCTCTCTCTCTCTCTCTCTCTCTCTCTCTCTCTCTCTCTCTCTCTCTCTCTCTTACACACACTCGCGCGCGCGAGCGCACACACACATACACATACACACATTCACTCTTTTCTCGGGGGGGGGGGGGGGGGGGGGGGGGTGCTCGCGTGCGTTCACGCGTGTTTGTAGGAATGAATATCTGTGTCTGTGACTGCGTGCGTGCTTATGCGTGCGCGTGCATGTTTGGGTGCGCGCGCGGAACCCCTGAAAAACTCTAAAGGAACAGAAGGACAAAATGTTGAGAAAATCTGAATTTTGTGATTTAAAAAGTTTTCTTCACATTACAGGAAAAATAAAGAAAAAATAACACAAAAAACAGACACATTTGACGCATCAAGAAGATAAACAGATTTCTTAAGATGTCGAAACACAAAAAGTATAGTCATACTTACTGATCTTCCTGCGTTTCTTCTTCGTCCAACATGACGTCCTCTGCGCTGAATCAGTGACTTCTGAGGACAAGAAGCAAGGCCAGTAGGTCGACAAGCTCAAGGGAAGGACGTGATTTCATAAAATTCACAGTTTTCAGATCAACCCATCGACGTAAACATTAAGCAGAAAGGCCGTTGAGCAGTAGACAAATGATAAGTCTTCAGATTATGCTAGATTCTTTCAAATCATGTATATTTTGTCATTGTGCAAGCCGGATGGATGCCTAACAATGCACTGTTCGAACGTCCTTTCGTTCGTTGGCATCGTAGAGGATGAGCTTGGAATTGGGAGTGAGCAAGAGGAGAGAGTTGTGGCAACAGAAATTACCATTTCTACACAGTACGACGGACAAGTAGTACTGTATCACAGTGGCACATATTAATATGTGAAAAAAGGGAATAATTGGTATGTGTTATAATTATACATACATATAATATATAAACATAATGACAGAAAAAGTCAAAGGATACTAGCGTTATAAAGCTGCTCATATGCGTTACCTTCATTAGTTTTTTTAATATAAATACCTTAAAAGGATGTACTGGCACCAGATATGACCCTTTTAAGCTGGGACTCAAGGTCACGAAGCTTTCTGGACCGCGTCCAATGGCCAGGCTACAAATGGCCCCAAGCAGCCCATTGCGATATGTTGTATCTGTAGGTAATTCTAGGCTGACTTCATTCAAAGGCCCAAATGCAACATGAGGACATTGCAACTTTGAAGTCAAATCTCCGTCGTTGTTGTCGACGTTGTCATCGTCGTCATCATCATGATACAAAATGTTGTCGAGGATATCTTTACGTTACCTGCTCTTTCTTTACCGTCTGCATTACCAAGTGTCAGTAAGTAAAGAAAGGAGAAATACGGTCGAATATGAATGATCCTACCCCGTTCCGGTGTCCATAGATAGCCTCATGGGCTGCGTGGGCTGCATGGGCCCCCTGTGGGTTGGGGAGGAGAATAGGCCCACCGCGTATCCCTACGTGTTTTGTAAGAGGCGAATAACTAGAAAAATCATCTAACAACACTAACGATTTAACGTGATCAACGGCCTTAAATAGCTTACAAAGGCAGATAGGCAGTAAAACTCCATCCATCTATTCATCCATCCATCCATACATCCATCCATCCATCCACCCACCCACCCATCTACCCACCCATCCATCCACCCAACCATCCATCCACCCACCCACCCACCCACCCACCCATCCATCCATCCATCCATCCATGCATCCATCCATACATTCATCCATGCATCCATGCATCCATCCATACATACATCCATCCATCCATCAACCTGTCCTAGGCTTCATGCCTGGCTGAGCAAATGCAGCAGGACCCGAAAGCCTCGCTAGGGGTCAGAGGTGCCAGCTAAAGAGGGCACTTAGGGCAGTTCCGGTCGTGTATCACATTGGAGATGATATAAATACATTTCGTACGACACAGACGATGACATGACTTGTCGTCGTCTCTTTAATACAGAATGGATGTACAGGGTGACACAAAAAAGTATCATCACCTAAACTTGAATAACATTTGAAATATTCCATCAATTCTTTTAATGTTTTCAATTCATCAAGAAGAAGCCTTGCTCTGTGAGTGCACCAAAGTAGAACTTCGAGATGCCTTGGACCACTGAGCAAAAGACATTTATAGTCGAGGCATTTTTTCGGCTGAAGTCTATTCATGCAGCTCAGCTGCAATTCAGACAACGGTTCGAATGTCGGGAATTTCCTCTCCACAGGACGATCTACAGTTGGGTCAACAAGTTCAGAACCTATGAGACTGTGCTAAACCTAAATGGTAAAGACACTAACAGACAATCACACTCTGGACGACCAAAATCATCAAGGACACCACCCAACGTTGCTGCAGTCAGAGACTCTGTTGCCAGCAGCCCAAGCAAGTCTGTGCGTCGTCGAAGTCAAGATCTTGGAATCAACCGGGAGTCCGTGAGGAGAATTTTGATCTCAGAACTCCACTTGTATCCTTACAGAATACAGATTAAACAAAAGCTTACACCTGAAGACATGAGGAAGCGAGGGATGGCTACGGCAGCGTTTCCCTGACCGACTGATCAGCCGCAGATGTGACCCAGAGTGGTCGCCGCATTCACCGGACTTGAACCCCCCAGATTTTTATCTGTGGGGATACCTAAAGGACAGGGTGTATGTAAACATCCCCCAGACCATCCCAGACCTGAAGGCAGCAATCACAGCAGCCATAAGAGCGATCCCAAGGGAGGAGTGCGAGAGGGTCCAAGTGTGTTTACAGCACCAGGGAGCACACTTGGAGCACATTTTGGATCTCCAGTGACACAGAGAATTTTTGAAGTACAGATGTGAAACTTTAGGGATGTCTGCTACATACACTTGACCTAATGTCACCAAGGTTTTGTGTTCTATCTGAGTAAAATTTCGAAAGTTATTCGAATGTTGGTGATGATACTTTTTTTGTGTCACCCTGTAGATTAGCACGACTCACTTTCCTGGCGTACTTTCGACGAAGGCACCTTCTCTAGTTTTCGTTCTTTTTCCATTTTCTTTCAAAACGATCAAGTTTTGTTTTCGCCATTCATTGTCAGAGAAATCCTCAACCCGGAAATGAACCGGTCATCTGAGAAATGAAAGCAATAAATTATTCATGAAAGACAATTATAACTGATGGCTGCGAGAGTGCAATGAGTATCGTCCACCGAAGAAGAATGAAAATGGCATGCGTATCGCAGCTGCTTTAGAAGGCCTTCTGAAAATGCTGGCTGCAACCATAGACAGTGAAGAAATCATTACAAAGTTCTCGTATCGGAATGCATACAGGCAAACCAAAGCAGGGGTCTATATGAAAACGGAATAACTTCAGATGTATATCATGGAAGCAGCAGCATGAGCAGCAGCAGCAAATCGTAGCAGCAGCAGCAGCAGATCACAAACCCCTAAAGCAATGCAAGGATCAACACTAGTAGGTGTAGATACCATTTATTTGAAAGCTTTTGTCGCGATTTGAAGATCAGGGACACTTTGCTTTCGTCAATGTTTATGATGCCGTCGGTAGTGTTATTTCTCTTACTGTGTCAATCCGTCGGTCTGTCCGTCCGTCCGTCCGTCGATCATTCATTCATTCATTCATTCATTCATTCATTCATTCATTCATTCATTCATTCATTCATTCATTCATTCATTCATTCATTCATTCATTCATTCATTCATTCAGTCAGTCAGTCAGTCAGTCAGTCAGTCAGTCAGTCGGACAATCAATGGTCAATCAATGGTCAGTCAGTCACTCTGTCTGCCCTTCAGTCAGTCAGTCGGTCAATCAATAGTCAGTCAGTCAGTCAGTCAGTGAATCAGTCAGTCAGTCAATCAGTCAGTCAGTGATACAGTCTGATTGGGGTCTGTCTTCTGCGTGTGAATGTGTCCTTGTGTGTGCATGTGTTCGTGTGTGTTTGTGTATGTGCATGTGTTCGTGTGTATGTGTGTGTGTGTGCGCGCGCGCGTGTGTGTGCGCGTGTGTATGCGAGTGTGTGTGCGTGTGTGTGTGGGTGGGTGTATGTGCGCGCGTGTGTGCGTAGGTATTGGTGCATGCGTACGCAAAGACAGTGAATGAGAACATGGGAGGCAACCATGCAGTTGCACTTTGAAGGAGCGAGAACACACTGGCCACACCGAATGAGCATCAACAACACACGATTTTGCTGGGCACCGCTGTTTTTGCTTTGTACCTACACAATCGCCGAAGGCTCAGTCGGCATCTGTATCGTTCCGGGCTGTACTTGTAGAATACGCACTACATTCTTCTTATCTGTCTGCCGTCATGGCACTCGGCAAATGACGTAGCAAGACAAAGTTCGTAGATCAATAATCCGATCGTCTACGTCACAAGAAATCCCCACGTCTCCTAATCTACAAATATAGAATAGAATAGAATAGAATTCTTCGGCTTGCTTAGGCGTCCAGGGCCCATCGCCAATTCTGGTAGTTCTCTGGCTGTATTTTTATTGTTCTTATGGATAAAGAAAAAATTAGAGAGAAAAAAAGGCCTAATTGCTGTGCATCATCTGCGCCAGTGGTTCCTCCAGCTTGAACATATATCCTTGTAGATGCTTGTCCACTCTGTTCTTGAACGAGTTCAGGCTCGGTGCCTCAACTACGCTGTTCGGGAGGCTGTTCCACATGTTGATAACTCGCTGGGTGAAGAAATGCTGTCGTAAAGCCGTATTGCATCGGTTTTTCTTGAGCTTGTAGGCGTGACCTCTTGTGACACTATTGTCATCGCAGGAAAACAGATTCTCTCCAATCTGGTACATGCCGTGCGTATACTTGTACACTTCTATTAGGTCACCTCTAGTTCTTCTGTAGCACAGACTAGGGAGCCTCATCTTGACAAGTCTTTGTTCATATGTGAGATCCTTCAATCCCGGAATTATTTTTGTGGCCCTCCTCTGTACTCTCTCAACGAGTTTTTTGTCTCTTTCCAGATAGGGTGCCCATACTACATTTCCAAACTCTAGGTGCGGTCGTACTAGTGCTATGAACAGTAGCCTCATGGATTCACAGTCCAAGTGTTCGTATGATCGCCGGATGAGACCCAATAGTCTATTTGCTTTGTTAACCTGCGTTTCAATGTGTTGGGAGAACTTCAGCTCACTATCTATCTGCACTCCCAGGTCCCTCTCCACTCTAGTCTCTTCAAGCGTCACCCTTTCTTGACTGCCATGTTTTCTCATTTCATATTTTCTTTTAGAATTGTTTTTACCTAGGTGTAGCACCTTACACTTCTCCGCATTGAAGCGCATTTAACAAGAATAACATACGGTGGGAGCGGCTCGATGCCTCCCTCATCAGCTGGAACTCCTGGCTGCTGGAACTCCTGGCTGCTGGAACTCCTGGCTGCAGGAACTCCTGGCTGCTGGAACTCCTGGCTGCAGGGCTTTCGGAGCCTGCACCAGTAGCTCAGCCAAAGAGGCTAGCTGGAGGCATCAGAGCAGTCAGACCACTCAGATTCAACCATGCGTTCAAACCAAATGGGAATATCGAGTCTAACAGCATTCTGTGAACCCGAGTACCCGGTAGGCGAAGTCTCTAGGGAACTAGAATGGTATGACAACCCACGCTGAGCAGCAACCTGGTGGCCAAACGCCATATCCATTCCCAAGAACAGCACTACACGCACCTACTACTAAAACAGAAAATTCAACACCTATCACTCACTTACCATTTCTTATAACGAGAATTTCATTTTGCCATCCGTCCATGTTTGCCCGCTCAGTCTGTGCTCACACTGAATTGTAGTAACCACTGTAGCATCATGATTTGCCTCTTGTTCCAAGCAGCATGAGAGATGCACGTGAATGCTTGCACATATATATCATTACGGTGCTGCTACTGTGGCTGCAACAACAGCGACATCATGATCATCATAATCACCACCACCACCACATTCGGCATCGGTATCACCCTCGTCGTTGTCGTCTTTGCCCTCGAGTCGTCCTCGTCTGCCGCCACCGCCACCGCCATCACCCAGCGACTATGACGATAAAGGTGACGAGGAAGACAATGTCAACGGCGGCGACGTCATTGATGTGGATGGGCAACAACGACGACGATAAACAACAGCAATGTCAAAAGCCACCAACAGAACGACGATGGCAACTTTGTGACGATGATCAGGAATTTGACGAGAACCCCTACAACTAGAACGATTTTAGTGATAAAAGAGTTGTGATCACATTGGTCGAAACAGCAACGACGATAATCATTAAAATTCTCACAGCTACTCAAAGCGTATTAATTTTTGTCCTGGGGCGCGTTTCTTAGTAAAGTATTCCTCGATAATCCTCGAGGGAAACTCGAGGGCTAGGCGTTGCCTACGGCGTCTCGTTCACAAGGAGGTACTCGCTGCGAAGGAGGGTGGCCGAGGTAGCTCCGGAGGCATTCTGTAAACCAGAGTCGGTAGGCGAAATCTCTAGTTTACTAGAATGCTCCGGAGGTACCTCGCCGTGTCTAACTGCAGAGGCCCGGCTGAACCAAAATGGCGGAGACCTTGCCAATAAGGTTGCCTGTAATGTGATTCTCACTGTCCGAGAATGGAAAAGTGTACGTACACGGAAGTATTTCCTGTTCGAATGTTCATTTGCATATTTTGAGAGGTTCGTGTATAGGTTATTTCTCGACACACGCTGTCGAAATTTATTTTAACGTTTGTACCCACGAAGCACCGTGCATGACCACTCTCTGAATTATGCCCCTTGAAGTGTATCGAGGCACATCATTTTCTACAAAAGTGTCTACAATTAAAGCCGGGTTACTTTTTTTTCGTTGAAAAAGTTTCCGTGCCATTCGACATGTCACCATGGTATGTTCTGTCAAGTGAAAAACCGCTGTGATGTCTGTATCGTCAGTTATTTCGTCTATCGGCAACTTCTTCACCGACTCTCGCGCCAAGACGCAACCATGTTCTCTCGGACTTCCGCTTTGCCAATTGATGATTGGCTGTTTCTTAGGCGTCTTTCGTCGCTTGCCTCGCTCTCGGCTTGCCCTCGAGGAGGGTACCTAGCGTAGGCAACTCGCCCTTGGGCACCTTCAGCCCTCATCGCTGGGGATCAGCGCTCAAAATTGTGTCGAGTGATGTAAAGGCCGTAACGGAGGACTGAACCTCAGCAGCTCGAACAACAACACACATCAAATGATGCTACGAAAGAGAGTATAGCATAAATAATTTACGGGGCTTTAGCTTAATTGTTACGTCATCTTATTAAGGCTAAATGTCACATCTCAAAGATGGGCGATGTCTGAGTTTACGCGAAGCAAAAGTTTCGAGAAGTGGCTATGTTGTAGCGACATCCATAAAAAGTATGAACACGAACTTTTTATCAATCTTAGTAACAAAACAGAACGTGATGATTAGCAAACAAGACAAAACAAAACGAAGCAAAACACCCTCCCCCTGAACATGATGAACATATATCTTTTTCTACCTAGGCATTTTGAGGGTCAAACTGCTTGATTCTCGTCCCAAACCAGGATGAGGAATGGCAACCTATTTATAAATTTGATGCACTGCGAATAGCCATTTCCATTGATTCAGATGCAAACAAAATTATCCTGTCGCAAAATGTCCGCTTTCTTCATGGGGGAAGAGCATCAGAGAGCTCGTGAAGTGCGCATTGCGTTCGACGCTTTCGACACTGTTTCGTCATTTCCGGGTCGGGTTTCCATTCGAGCCGAGTGGAAATGGAAAGCTTGACACATCAAGCGAAGTGCTGCGCCTCTGATTTGACGCAGCTCAATAATCCAATTAAACCCCGCCGCCTCGTTTCTTTCGATCAACGGCTATGCAAACACGGTCCACACACATGGGGGGTGGGGGTGGGGTGGGGTGGGGTGAATCTTGTCCGTATTTCATTTCTCCAGCTTTCAACAGTACGGTCCTTCCCTGCCGCGCTGCACGGAGGCGTCGGCCAAGCGGCGATGGGGCTCTTAGGAAAGAAGCATCTGTTGTATTCATTACACACTAATGGTAATCGTGGAGAGTTGTGCTGCGAGGAGATCCCCGTTTTCATATGTGAGCTGATTCTTCTGTATTTAAAAAAAGGGTGTATTTTGTTCTGCGCTGCATGCTTGAAAAACAGACGTTAATGAAATTGAGCACTACCGCCATTCGGCACATAGCCTTCATAAGTAATTAAAACGTCTTTAATACAATACAAATATGCTTGTTAATTTTCTTCCACCCTCCATCCCCACCACATTTCTGTCCACCTCTCAGCCTCTCCCCATCCCCCACTCACTTACATCTCGTCCCATTGATCCCAAACCCTTCAGAAGCATTATCTCACCCACCCATCTTCATATACTCACCACATATTTACATACATTTACACACAAACTCAAACACACACACGCGCCCACACATGCGCGGGAACACATACGCACACACACACACACACACACACACACACACACACACACACACACACACAGAGGCTTGTATAATCAAGATGTATATCTCCGTGTGACTTTTTCTCTTGCCCCATCTACTCCAACCCCCTCCTCTCTCTCTGCCTCTCTCTGCGTGTCTCTCTCTCTCTGCCTCTGTCTCTGTCTCTGACTCTGTCTCTGTCTCTGTCTCTCTCTCTCTCTCTGCCTCTCTCTCTCTCTCTGATATCTCTCTCTCTCTCTGTCTCTCTCTCTCTGTCTCTCTGTCTGTCTCTGTCTCTCTGTCTGTCTCTCTCTCTCTATCTGTCTCTCTCTCTGTCTCTCTCTCTCTGATATCTCTCTCTCTCTCTCAAACGAATGCAAACTTCACAAGTTTAGACAAGAGAAACTGGCCTATTTCAGACCATCATTCTCATCTTACTTTGCTCCCCACCTTGTCCCCGTTGTCTTCTTCTCTTCGTCTCTTTCTGTCATTCCTGTCCGGCGCGTCTGTGCTAGGGCCTCGACGGAAAGGCTTGTTAGAGGCCATAGTTTTCTTCAAGGCCATTGGGTAGAGACGAGTCTGAAGGGTCGTATGGACCTGGAGACTGCGAATCAATACCTGAGGTAATTGGTGACGTCAGCTTACTACCCGCAGGCCTTTAGGGAGTGGATTGGTTGACTCTTGCTGTTTGTCTCGAGTACTCTGATGTAAGATGCTTCGTCCATCATCTGCTGGTTTTTGCAACTGATGAGTGCAGAAGTATGAAAAATGAGGCTTGTGGAATCGTTGGCCGGAAAGAACGAAAGAAATGGTGAAGGAGTGCATCGGCGACAGTTGCTGAAGAATGTCATGTGTGTGTGTGTGTGTGTGTGTGTGTGTGTGTGTGTGTGTGTGTGTGTGTGTGTGTGTGTGGTTTTGTGTGTGTGTGTGTGTGTGTATGCATGAGTGCGCGTGCGCGTGCGCGTGTGTGCGTTTGTAGGTGTGCGTGCATGTGTGTGTATTCGTGCGTGTGTGTGTGTGTGACTGTGTGACTGTGTTTGTGTGTGACTGTGTTTGTGTGTGTGAGTGTATGCGTGTATGTGTGTTTGTGTGTATGTGTCTGTGTTGATTTGTGTGCATGTATTTGTGTGTGTGTGTTTTTGTATGTGTGTATATGTGTGTGTTTGCATGTGTGTGTGTTTGTGTGTGTGTTTACTGTGCTTGTGTGTATGTGTGTAAGTGCATGTGTTTGTGTGTGTAAATATGTGTATGTGTGTGTATGTGTGTGCGCGTGTGAATGTGTGTCAATGTGTGTATGTGTGTGTATGTGTGTGCGCGTGTGTATGTGTGTGTATGTGTGTGCGCGTGTGTATGTGTCTGTGTGTGTGTATGTGTGTGTGAGTGTGTATGTGTGTGCATGCATGGAGGCAGGCAGGCACGCGCGGTCGCATGTGTATGGATTTGTGAGTATGTGCGCGCACGTGAGAGAGAGAGAGAGAGAGAGAGGGAGAGAGAGAGAGAGAGAGAGAGAGAGAGAGAGAGAGAGAGGGAGGGAGAGAGAGAGAGAGAGAGAGAGAGAGGGAGGGAGGGAGAGAGAGAGAGAGAGAGAGAGAGAGAGAGAGAGAGAGAGAGAGAGAGAGAGAGAGAGAGAGAGAGAGAGAGAGAGAGAGAGAGAGAGAGAGAGAGAGAGAGAGAGAGAATAGTGTATCTATGATTCTCCTGCATACCATGAGAATTATCTCCCTCATTCTATGGGGGTGTACATGTACTTGTGCTGCCTGATATTTGCCGTTTGCATTTTTGGTTATTGGATCGCAACTTCTATGTATTTATCTAAGCCGTAGGTCCCGAAGAAAAGTAAAAAGGTTTCTTTCATGCCTATTTTTGTCCTTCTTACCAGGTACAAGATATAACACAAATGGGATGGTTGCTGGTATTTGAAATGTTTTATTTCAGAAAGAACAAAACATCACAATGTGTAATAACGTTTCATCCTGCCAGTGCATCCTCTTCGCGAAAATCTAATTTAAAAATAGAAGAGGAAAACGCAGTAATCTTTCAGGCAATCTGCTCACAAACAGCAAATGACAAACTTCCGGTAGCATGGCACTGTGGTGGCAGACTCCCTACACAGTCAATGTTTAATGAGTATCACGTCATCACTCGCCTTTGTATTCAGTGTCCATGGAAAATGTCAGTCTTGAGACTGGGGAAGGACCCGTCCAAAGACTTTGCGAAACTGACTATGCATCTCTGCCAACAGCAGTCCAGGTACAGGTAACAAGTCCTCTGATTCGAATCTCCGTGTGTACAGGGCCTGTTGAACCACAGTTGATTAAGGTCAGATTCTTGACTCGTCAGCTCCACTCTGGTGGACGGTCAAAGGCCAACTGGACTCAAAGGTTTTGCTGTATGTTCAAAATGTCAGTTGACCAAGCGATTTCACAGTATCAAAGAAGTACACATGTTTAAAGTCGTGTTTGTTTATATACAGTACAACGTAGACCAATGTTTTAGGGTCGCACAGTTGTGGGCGCACACACGCGCATGCACATAAAAACAGACATTTATGCACGCTCTGGTATACTCCCGTATCTTGTTGAAAGACTTATGCACCAGAAATATACTAATATGGTATCAATGAAATATGCAGACAAAATAATTAGGGTGGTTCTTCTTACAACAACATGTAATTTCCTGGGGAACTATATAGGATATGCTTAGTACCAACAAACAGAGAGAACAAAAGAGAATTTCCATCTAAACAACAAACTGGTGAGACTCATGTTGCCATTAGGGTCTCCAGCTTTTCATCAAACATGAGGAGTCCCCCAACAATTACATGCGGAAGCTCTGTAATGCAAACGAGAGTTTCATGGCGACACATTTGCATTAAGTAGTCAAGTTTGAGTCGTGTCCAGCCACCCTGAATGGTATCTGGTGTTACATGACTAGCAACACTCCACGTGTACTGTGGCAACGCCAAAGATGGCAACGTGACTTTCATCGGGAACACAGAACGATGGCATTGTAAATGTCAACGTGGCTTTTCGTATTGTAACTTTACGCCCATTGATGGGCACTCAAACTGCACAGTTTGAACCCCTGGTCATCGGGCTACACGTGTTATCATTCTTTTGCCATCTCAACTCCCTGGAGGAGCAAACACCTAGGATGAAATGAACGCGCCAATTTTTTTTCTCCACGATTTTCCAGTTCAGTCCTCAATCCATCACAGGTACCCTTTTTATTCCTGTGTGGGGAGAAAAGAATGAAAGTGTGGCATCTTGCCCAAGGATGCAACTTTGGGACCCGAGCAGCTTCGAACGCCGCACCATCAGCCGCAAGCGACTGCAAGTACGGTGTGCTAACCACTCGGCCACAGAGCTCCACATTGCACAGTATGCACATTTACAGACGCAACGCCACACTCTGCAAGAAATAATCTAAAGTTGATGGTAGGCAGGCATCGTGATCAAAATTACCTTTGGGATCATTCTTGGTAAACGGAGGCACCAGATAGTTGGGTAATTCAGCCGTGCCGCGTTTAATCTTTGCCAAGTGTACAAAAAGATCCGTTCTGTACCTTTGCTCGGTAATCAAAGTACATTTTGAGGGCCTGGGGCCAATGATATAGAGCAGAAATGAACATCAAGCATTTAATTAGAAATGTATCGACTATTTGTACCTGCTCCCAAAATAGTTTCATCAAAGGGGAGGATAATACAAATATGATGTATCGGCGCAGTAAGTATGCAGAAATGTTAAAAATCCATTGGAGCGATATCGGCCAGAAAATGAGTTGCTCGTTCACATCATGATCGACGTCCGACAAATTTATAGTCGTACAGCAATTTATCACGATTGATACTTTTCTCACAACGATGGGATTAGCATAAAGAAGAGGCCTAGCTCGTTATATATTGCAATACTTTATGCAGTCAGATAAAATATTAGACTCTACAGCGGCGAATTATTTTTCTTGGGAAGAGTGGCAGCGCTCCGTTTCGATCACGCTACCGGAGGAGATCACGTTGTCCCCGTCTGCCTTCCAAGCATCGAAGCGCGCCATCATTAGGTTCGTTCTACGGCAGAATTCCCTCGTAGATTTACATCCAATCTTCGGGAAGCAGTCCAGCCGAGGCAAGGCGATGGTCAGTTTATGGGTTGCCCACGCTAGTGTCTGGCGATGGAAAGCAAAGACGGACGCTGAACGTCGACCTAGCCGCCATTCATCAGCCGGAAGGTTTTCATCAAAGCCGCGTGGCTGAAGGCGGACGACAGAGTGATTGAAGATTTGGGAGCTTCCGTCCCCCTTCAAGGACCAGGAAGGTCGCGGTGACCTCATTGCTCGAAGTGCTGCGTCTCTATGTGCAAATTGTGTTCCAAACGTTTGTAAAAATGGAAAACATTAACAAAACTGAGTCGATTTAAGCCATTATTACAGAGTGATTCAATGCTGTGTTGACCTTTCATGTTAAGATGGGTATGGTCATTGAGATTTTTGTTTCAAAAGTATTCCTCTTAAAGTCAAACGAATGTTTTGTCCCTTCATTCAGATCAGTCTTGACTTTAAGTTGAGTTCATTGTCATCTGTTATATTCCGCTAAAATCTTATATTGCTTCGAGTTTACTGTATCTACACTTTGCTCCTCCCTGCTTTGCTTGGCCGTGAGTAACCCTTTATGAGACAATGGATGCAACCAGCACTGCAATTCTGAACTCGCACTCGCTGGACTCAAGGATGCTGTAGTGAAGAGGCAGTTGTCTTTCACATTCGCTAATTTCCAATCGTCACAAAAGCATATACGCTCGTACATGTATATGTTTCCTTAGTTTAGCCCTGATTCGCGGCAATGGTTTCAGCACTCTACTGCCACATCTCCTGGGGGAATGTTTAATACCTTCCAAGGCAGTAAGTGTTGGATTTACAGTTATCATGCAACGCGGGATGTCCTGCGTGACCTGAAGCTGTAGTGGTTTTTTTCTCTAGCCTGGCCTTGCAACTAATTTCAGGATATCTGGTTGAGAATGCAATAAGAGTAGGGTTGTCTGTCACGAGTATATGGAACGTTGTGGATTGTTAGGAAAATGTACACGAATCAGAGTAATTCGTTCACAATTCGAGGCAGTGCCGAAAAACAAAAATAAAGCAAAATACGCAGTAAAAGGTGTGCGTACGTGATAGAGAGTGGCGGAAGAAACTAAACCGCTAGAAGGAAAAAAATGTTACAGTTCTGGATTTTGGATTGGAGATAAATTACTGATAGTCCTGGAGCACTCAACCACAACAGGTCGCCCATGGGGCTAATAGATATTGTCGTGGATGTCCATTCTGGCGTGCTCATCATTTAGAGACTGGATGAGATTAAATGCAACCATGCGACTTTCGGTCAGTGCGATGCACAGCTCACTCCAACCCACTTTCCTTATTCTAAACAAAGGAATGTTAACTAAATATCAAAATGAAACTTTTGGTGCAGGTTCATGCAAGAGCTCTGAAAATTTCAATACTGTTGATTGCGTCAAGACCGACTTTTCTTGTGGCTCAAATTTGAATTTCCCCGTCGAAGTTGCTGTCGAAACCTGGGTTGGTGCATGCGTACGTAGAGTCGATATAGTTGTCATTGAGGATGTCCGAAGCGCTTTCCGACACCACATCGTCTGACTCCTGGGCCGAGTCAATGTGCACCAGCCCGAAGGAGGTCCAGGGATTGACTTGGCGGTTGTAGTTAGCGCTGAGAACTGGAGAATCGCTCAAGCTCGTCCTAGAACTCACCACAACCTCCTCCTCGTCTTCTTCTTCATCGCCTCCCGCCACTCCCTCGCGGTCAGAGAAGTTTCCCTCCTCAACGCAGTCCGAAAGATTCTCCAGCTCACTCTCCATCAACGCCTCGTAAAACCCACAGTACGTCCCGTCAGTCCCATCGCTTCCGATGACGTCATCGCAGAAGACGTGTGACGTCACGGAGGAGCTGGAGGCGGAAGTGGACATGGAGGTCGGCGTGGTTCCCGCGCTGCTGGACTCACTTCCGCCAGACTCGATGCGAGAAACAGTGGGGGAGTGGCCGCAGTGCTTCTGGCCGGAGCCAAGCTTGATGTGCTTGCGGTGGTGGGACTTTCCCATGGATACCCCACTCGTCTTGTCCGGGCTATGCAGCAGTGAAGGTCTGTTCGAACTAGGTGGAACCCTCTGCGGCTTGAACGAAAACACAGGCTTGGCCTCCTGTAACTTCAACTCCCTCGCCTTCTGCTCTTGCAGTCGCTTCTCCTGCTTCTTCAGTTTCTCCTGCAGCATCTCCTTCTGCTCCTGAAGATGTCTTTGCTTCTCTTGCTGCATGTGCTTCTGCTTGTCCTGCTGCTGCTGCAGGAGCCCGTCGAAGCCAGTAAGACCCAGGTAGGACCAGTCAATGTCTGGCGAGTAGTCGGGAGAGTCGAAGGTGTCCCGGAGCTTCTGCCAGCCCTTCAGAGAAGTGGGGTCTGTGTCACGCGTCATGGCGCCGTTTCTACGGGCAGCGGGAGGCCAGGGGCGCCTTGCCGAAGGAGACATCTTCCACCTCGTGCTGAACTGGTCGTCCAGGCAGTTGCTCACTGCATCGATCTGGTGCACTAGCACTCTGAGGTCTCCCACCACGCCCTGAAGATACAAACACACGTGTATAGGTCGTCTTGAGAAAGTATACGAGAAAGGACCACGTGACACGTTCAATACACAAGTGTGAATCAGATTCACACTAACATATGAGTTGTCTTATATGCCATCTCCTGCATGCCTGCATACATCTTTTGATGCGCTGCTGATGTTGTTACCATTGTTGCAATGTACTTTCTACGTTGAGTTTTAACCGTCTCGTGTTTGGATTCAGTTTCTTATTTGGGTCATGATATCGGTGTTGTGCCTCATCTCTTTGTTTATTTCTTAGATGCTGTTCTTCGAATGTTGTGTCAAGTTTTCTACATACTGAGTTTTTACGATATCGTGTGTGGAATCTCCTTTCTAGTTTGGGGGGTTATCTCTGTGAAGAGTTATTTCTCGTCTCCTTATTTACACCTTAATTGCTGTTCTTTGAGTGTTGCTTACCTGTTTCTGTACATTTTCAACAGTCGACAAAAAATTCAAATTTCTTGGGATTAAAAACCTATTAAAGTGCTGAACTGAACTGAATAGAAGTACATGTACATAACACTGCTATGCAAGAAAATAGTTGATATGAACTAAATACACAAGGACAAGTTTGCTAGTGACTGTTTTAAGCAAATTATGCTTTATACTAACATATTGTAAAACAGTTGTAACCAATATTCCGCTTACTTCCTAAATCACGGAAACGTCACAGTATGCTTTATATTTATTTACTATAATATGGTATATACAAGTGAGAGCGCTAATTTTGTGTCTTATGTATCGAATAGGAAGCTTACACACATGAACTTCATCCACGAATAAATTTAACAGTCGTAACAATCTCCGGAGGAAAATAAACAGGCTTAACAACCAGACTGCAGGTAGTCAATACACACACATGAAGCACCACACATCGAAATATCGACCACGTCGCTGAGCAGTCTGTCTCGGGAGGGGTTTCGTGCACTTAGATCTGTGGTGCATGAGCATTTCACGTCCGAATTACGTCTTAAGCACTACAGATACAACGGGTAGGGCCCTTCATTACATGCGTGATATAATCTGAGAAAGGGGCTATTGCAAGCGTCACTATAGTACCTGAAGATTGTTGATGACACTCTCCAGGTTGCTGACCATGTTCCGCACGGTGTTTTTGACCGCGTGAGTGTGGTCAATTGCCACGCCATGGCCACGTGACGTACGCGTGGCTGACGTCATACAGTCTGCTGGCGGTGACTGGGGAACGGGAGGCGTGGTGAAGACTGGGTGAGAACTACTTCGAAGTTGAAAAACCTGGGTAAAGAGATGTGAAGTACTGAGATATTCTGAACGCCTGCTCTTAAAAAAAGTTTTGCAAAGGTAAATAATTGTCACAAGATTTTTGGACAGAGAATTCATTTTCGTCCAATGAAAAACAGTCTAGCAGAGAGATAAACGTGATTACTAAATGTGGCATATGCGTTCGCATCTGTTAATACCGGTGTTTGAAAAATACCTACTACATCACATTTTCAAATGTATCGGACTACAATAATTTCACTGTCGCATGGGACTGTCTGAAATCTAATTTCTGACAATACATTTTAACTGAACTTTTTGTTCTTAATTGGAATAAAAGCGTATGTATGGTATCTGAAACACAAAAGGTTTTCGTTTCCTATATTTAACGAGACAATGTTTGCGTCATTCTTCAAGATTCACTTAGTAAAAGAACAGTGATATTCCAGTTTTTCCGGAGATCACGACTGTGTGACAGTGATCATTTTCATCTCAGTATTAATGCAACGAAATAGCGAACATCAGTCTGCAACTTTGAATACGTGTATCCACGTGTATACGAGAGAGCGAAGAAAAATCCCTCGAACTCCAATATTCTAATATGACACAGCTGACATTTTAAAATACTGATCATACATACATCGAAAGGGCAACACTCTTCGCAATTGCACGGTCGAAAAAGGCAATGTTAAAAACGTGTTTACGAGGCCAAAAGAAAAAAGTAGGTGCAAAGCTGAAGATGAACGTACACTGGGAACCTACTCTCTGCGAGCTGCAGGATGCGTATCCGTCTGCTCACTCAGTCTTCAGGCATGACGACACCCTTTGGCCCTCAGACAACTTCGACTCCTAGGGGGTCCTGAAAAACATCAAAGACTTGTCGTAAACTTGCTTTATCATTTGTGGAAGGTTGTGGCAAAACTGGCCCATGGCCAACGTTGCAAACTGAAATGGAAAGAAGTTCGTGCAGGTAATAAAGCAGTGTGGCCCCCCTCTGTGAGTTGACTCGGAAACAGAGGCTGACACGCAAGAATACGTGGCCCTTGGTTCTGCCCTGAAGAAAACTTTTTGAATTTCATCATTCTGTGTGTCATGTTACCCAAAGAAGGCCCTGTTCCCTCCACCCCCACCATCATCTCTTCTTTCCACTTTTTTCTCGCTCTTTCCTCCTCTCCCTCCTTTACCCCCACCATTTCCAACCCTCTCGCCTTCCTCCCTCCCCTCTCCTCTCAGATTTTGTTTCTGGCAGAACTTTTCTATCGCGCATTCTATTGCAGAGGCCCAAAGTCAGATTTTCATTATCAATCGACGGGATCCTTCAGACCAACTGAAGTCGAACAAACTACAGGCGCGATCCAAAAAAACAAATCTCATCCTCTCACGTGGTCAATCCATTCAGACGCCCTGAAGCCTCAGGGGCCACAAGTCGCTTCGCGGTCTCGTGCGGTCACAACCCGTCACGCCCCCCAGCATCGATGACGGTCCATCAATTCAAATGGAAATGCGCAGCCGGTGCCGGGCAAATTGAGTAAAGGCAGCCCCAATCTCTGATCGAGCACAACGACGAGAGCAAGGACACGGGAGGGGGAGGACCACGGGAACCGCGCTTTTTGTGCGCTGGCTGGCTCCAGATGAGTAGGAGTGCATTAGCTGATGAAAAACTGAGATCCAGGAGCGGCTCCACAGTTCCACCAGACCCTCCGAGTCTCTGTCCCAGGTCCACTGTTCGGACAAGAGATTCTCTGGCCCATGGCGGATAATCGATGCTAAGGCGTTTAATGATCAATCATATTTAACCAACTTGCAATGCAGCCACCGTCTGATCGTGTAGGCAAGCTCCTGCATAATGATGACGCACGGAGATCCTGCTCGCCCCAAACCGCGACCTTCAGTTCAAGAGGGGATAAAGGGCAAGAACTCCCGACGCAAGAGAGAAAGAACTCGGGGGAAAAGGGGAAAAACTGACCCTGCCAGCACGAATCCTCATAGAGTGACCTTGATGGCGTAATCCGGATCGAGTCTGTTCCTGAAATGCAAGCTCTTCCATTGAAAATGGCTGCTCGGCAAATGGAAGATTCAGGCATTGTTTTCATCCCAGTGCGACTGCACTTAGTAAACACATCCCATTAACACCATGCCATTAATGTGATGCCTTTGTTGAAATTGGAAAATCCCATGTATAGTTTTTGTTGTTGCTTCATCAGTCAAGAGGACAACTCTCGACGAATAACTTAGAAAAGTTTCACTCTGTGTAATGAATTAGAAACCATATTTTGCTGAATGTTTGGAGAAAATGCCAACGCCGAGAAAAACTGCTGATTCGTGATGATCAGAAAGTTCTTTAACACTGACGAGCACTCGAGAACTAGGAAAAATGTTTTCATGTTTTCACTTTTTATGTAACTTCATAGTACCTTGCGACCTTCAAACAGTTGCCCACATTTCCAGCTGAATCACACTTTAGTTCAATTAGTTGCAAGTATTATCACACGCTGTTTTCCTAATGAGTATCAACAGCAATAGGCCTACTTCTGATCATAATATGATATATTTGACTTTTAGAAACCACATAAGGTTCAGAAGATTTAAAACATGACCGATTCTCGCTTTTAGCCTTTGGTCTTATGACCTAGTTAGGTTTTTTTAATAGTGTATATGTCAACGGACTCGAATATCTGAAAGCTCAGGATTCACAAGACGCGATATTTTCCAAGAAAAATGTCAACGTAAACGAATGACACTCATGACATTTTCACAAGGCTTAATTTTCGATAGAAATAATAGGTTTTTGTTGAATTTATACCATGTCGGGAGTTTTATGATGGAGTCATAAGAACACACGTCTTTCGAGTGTTTTCATGGGATTAACAAAGAATTCCGACCTATGCAAAATTACGTCGTTTATTTGTTATAAAGTCAATTCTGAGAAACTTGTTTACAAAGGAGCACGAGAAGAAAGGGCACGATGCTGAAGTATTGATGTCTAATGTGATTTCTTTGGGACAGGACTAGAAACTTCCAGAGAAACGAGATGACTGACGGTCTTCAGAGGAAGAGACCACGTGCACAATTGTTTTGGCCTTGTCTTCCTGACACTCTCGGTGCTTGGAGCACATCTGGAATTATGACTCCGGGTCCCCGTCAGCCGTCCGAAATGGACAGTCATGCCATGTAATGGTCTCTGTCATGTTTGCCTCGCGAAAGCGCTGGTTGGGGGTGTCAAACAAGAGTAGCCCAATCACTCAAGCTCATGGCTTGTCTTGTCACATGCCATGACGTTCCCCTGTGTGCTCTCTGAGGGGCCCTGCTTGCCAGTGTTTCCTTCCCTTAAATCCAACAGGATGCCCTCTCTGCGTCGTCTGCCATCACCCTCGGGCTTTGTGGTCTGTCTCTCGGAGGGGGGGGGGGGGGGGGGGGGGGGCGCCAAGTTGCCAGCAGACACTATGAGGCAAGAATTCGTTCAACAACAACAACAACAAAAAACCACGGCTGCTATTTCTGCTGAAAGAACCGTTGTCTTGAATCTGCGTGAGGATAGGTTCTTGGTAAGTGGGTGATACTTGGCAGGATTAAAAGAAGACAGGTGTGCACATAAGGTTGCCGAGGCAAATAATCAGTAATGAGCGATTGACAGCAAAGCGTGCGCATACCCCGCGCCGTAGGATTTGGTCAAACGGACGAGAAGTGTGAAATGATAAGAAAGCAATGTTTATTAGCTTGCCAGGCAGAATCCTGGAGTGACTAAAAGCTTATTGCAAGCGAATAGCCTGTTAATAATCAATCAGTAATTCCTGCAATCAGTCAAGCAAGCAAGCAAACAAACAAAACAAAATTCAAACCATTCAGTCTACTGAAAGTAATACAGGTACATGTATATATCTTTTTTGAAATAAATACAAAGGTTAGAAGTGTAGATGAATGATTGGGCATAAAATAAAGAATCATAAAACAGAGAGTCGTACATTGCTGAGATCCAATAAGGCTGTCAAAAACTAAACATATCAGACGAAAGAGAGATATAATGCCGACCAAGGGAGACCTTGTCCAGTGTACACAATCCAAACAGCGTCGACACCATACAAGTATATCATCATATGCCAGAGTGCCCACTCAGTTATGCCCCCAGATCACACCGAACAAATCAATGACGTTGGATACTCTTTGATCCGCAAGGTGCTCTCTCCTGTGTTTTTGTCATAATTCACAGCAGCGTAGCAAGTCTACAAGTGGCAATTGTATTACCATTGTGCTTTCACTTTACTGATGAAAACATATTTTGGTCAGTCTCTTCCAAAATAGCACTGCATGTGTCTTCGCGCACTTCAGTTAAGGTTTGAGCAATTTGAAGTAGAAAACTATTATAATTGGTCAAAATCGGTGGACAAGGCAGGGGTATGTAAGGGTCCATAGAAACGCTGCTACGTACACAGCCGTTGACCAAACACTAAGAGACGTATACAGCAGAAATGTAGCTTCGTGTTACTGGAGAGGAAATATCAATAGAACGGATTCCGTCTTCTCAACATCGGCAAGGAGGAATCAAAAGAAGAGCCATCTTGAGCTGACCCTGCCACAGAAGTAATTAGTAATATGAACCTCGATAATCAAAAGGAGGCAGGGGATGTTCGTGAATCAAGCTTCGGCGCAATGCTTTCACAGCGGACTCTGATATCAATGAACTTTAGATGGTTTCGGCAGCAAGGACTGCCTACTGGCAGTTACAACTTGCAGAAAAAAGTCGGTCCTGGGAAAAATCCAGAACATTCCGTGCATCAGGTCCGATGTTTCGCAGCAATAGTCCGCGCCAAAGGAACGCGCTATCTTGATGTCTTATTTCATCATCAGATAGTCCTTGTTTGTAATGCTGAATGAAATATGCAATCCATGGTTTTGAAAAATCTTTGCGTAACATTCTTAACAATGGATGCTGCATTTTAAATCTTTTTACTTCAAGAATCCCATCAAGAGTCTCCCACCCCACCCCTCCCCCACCCCGAAATGCATGTTTGTATGAGGCATTGTAATGAGAAGATTGGTTTCAATAAAGAATAAAGGAAGGTTTTTTTCTCCACGCCAGAACGCCGTACATTAAGCTCTGACCTTGGGCACGCTATAGAAGGGGAAAAGGGCAGAAAAACGCACATTGAGGGTTCCATGCGTCTGCCGACTGTCCAGCTCTCCGTCGGGAAAGTTCCATTAGCGGCAGACAGCTGATGGATTCCGTCGCAGAGGGAACCAGATGATTCTCGCCCGGTCTGAAGATCACAGGCACAGACAGCGTCAAGACATTCTGAATGGCCGTCGCCTAGCCAGTGCGGGTGTTCAAGGAAGTGAAAGCAAGGCGAAAAAATACGCAAACGAATGGTCCTCGGGTCGCACTCGAACCCCGTCATGACGTGGGAATGGATTGAGAACGGTTTTCCCGCCTTTTTCATCCGTGGACTTGGCGAAGCAGACGACGGCCCAGGGAAGAAATGTACTTCGCGAACACGGCGCTTTGACAAGTCCCTTCACAATTCATGATCGTTATTTTGGCCTGGTTGCCTCATAACGGAACGATGAATCAACATCAGGTCGGCATGCCACAGATGGTGCTGATGGTGATTTCTGGAATGTTTTTTTTCCATTCAGTCCTACACGTACTGCTGAAAATCAGGTCGGCCATCTTCATTCAATAATCCCCCTGTGTGTTGGGGGTAAGAACAGATCCACGGTGATTCTCCGCGCGATTCGACAAAGGCGAGTAACTGGGGAAATCGAGACTGAGCTTGCTCTTACTTTGGTGAGCCACAGTGTTTTTGCAGTCCATAGCCTTATATAGCCTACAAAGGCTGGTATTTCGGAAAATCTCGTTCATTTGTTCGTTCGGTCGTTTGTTCGTCTCTTCATTCATTCATACATTCATTCATTCATAAAAGGTCGGTCGTCTTTCGTTTTGCTAGAAACCGTTGAATGACAATGTCCTCGAAAAGCAAATCTCAGATTGTGGTTTTGCTCAAGGAACGCCGTTGCGCGAATGCATGCACGCACATAGGCCTATGGACACGTATTCTGACGGATGTCAATAAACAAATGGATTCGTTGCCCTTGGTTGCCTCGAGACCAATAACCAGTCAG
>JAWQFJ010001418.1:40000-46004 GCA_034096865.1 Theodoxus fluviatilis
TTTGTGTGTATGTGTGCCTGTGTGTATATATCTGTGCCTCTCTGTGGATGGATGGGTGTGGGTGACTGTCTGTATGCCTGTGTCTGTCAATATGTTTTTGTTTGTGTCTCACGCGGACAGCCATCAAGCTAGTCAGTCAGCCAACAGCCAGACACACGGACTGACAGATACACACACATACACACACACATACACACACAGATGGACCCACAGACGGACATATAAAGCAGACAGACAGACAGACAGGCAGACAGGCAGGCAGGCAGGCAGGCAGGTAGGCAGGCAGGCAAGCAAGCAGGCAAGCAGGCAGGCAGGCAGGCAGACAGATCGACAGACAAACTGGCATACACACACACGCACACACGCGCGCGCGCGCGCACACACACACACACAGACACACAGAGTGACACACGAAAACACAGACACACAGGCAGAAAGATGTCACGTAGGCAAGCAAATAAGACATGTAGATTCACGAATACAGCTTCGGATCCCCTTCAGTAACAATAAATCCTTCAAAGTACTTTGAGCACGCCTATATAAACATCTTTATTGCGTTAATGAAAAAAGGGTTGTCGCTAAGAAGAAAGTGCTATCGTGATGAGAAAATTGAACAATGTTGCGCTTGCTCCAATGCGTGATGCAAAGGAAATCAATAGGGAACCCTGCATGTTTTTCTTGCACGGGAATTTTCCCCTTTGATCATGAAAGGGGCGTCTCATATCCGGACGATTCGGTTCCAGGACCCTAATCTATTCCGTTTTTGCATTAGGCTTTGTACTTTGAAAACTTCTCCGTTAGAGCAAGGTGCCTCTGGGTTGTCGCAATATTTAACTGGTAGTAATATTGCCTCGGCTCTGATAAAACATTCACGTCGCGAATGGAGGTAAACTAATAATTTCGAACGATGCCTTTAACATGGAATTGCCACTGAAGCCGCGAAAATGTTGTTACAGGAACACGTCTTTTCGTTCTCAATATGTAGAATCGCCAATGCGACAAAAAGAACCACGGATATTAGTTTGCGTTCTGCATGTTTCGGCTGGAATTACATCACCACCATGCCGATTTTGGAATCGATTTTCCACAAGGAATTCTAGCAACCCATGATTTTAATTTCGAGACTTTAATGAAAAACAGCAGTTCTTCCGTCATTAATCTCATTAAATCAAAATAAAGTGTTTCTGGCGGATGTACAAATGGAAGAGGGAGAGCGAACTGATGGTGGTGCTTTACTCTGGTACAAGATGAAGGGTTGTTAAAGGTGTAAAAGGAAGGAGACGAGGAGCGGAACAGAAACAGGCGAGACTGCGATGACAGAAGGAGAACGACCAGATCAGGCAGGAGGTGGAGTTGGAGCCAGTACGAGGAGAGAGGAAGGAGACAGAGAAGGAGAATAAGGAGTAGAATCTCAAAAACGGCGTCCATGCATGCGCGCAAGAACGCGCAAACATACTTCTGACACACTCATACACACATACACATATCTTCTTCTTCTTGGTTGTCTCTCGGGTGTCGAGGAAGACAACGCGCTGTGCCATCATCTGTGGATGCGCATATGGCTCCGAAGTCCAAACTCCAAGGCACACAGCGGCTACAGGTGGGGCAAGGAACACCTGTCTGGACAGTGGTTGAAGCAGCTCTCTGTCGCCTTGCTAGCGCAGCTTCAAGGCAACAACGGCGGCCATCTTCAAAAGCTCTTGCAGCTTTTCGGGTGGTGGCACGCCAGAGGGTTCTATCGGCAGCAGTGGCCTCAAGGTGCCGTGTTTGAAGGTTTGCCCATTTAATATTCGCCTTGGGGTTGTCCTTGTACAATTTCTTTGGGCCTCCTTGGTTCCGACTTCCCTGTGCCAACTCGCTATAGAAGAGCTGCCGGGGGATTCTGGACTCCTTCATGCGGATGACATGCCCGGACCATCGAAGATGAGCATCGAGGATCATGGCTTCGATGCTTGTGGAGCCGGCTCTGTCAAGGACCTCATGGTTGGTGACGCGGTCCTGCCAGCTTATCCGCATGATTGACCGCAGGGTGCGCATGTGAAACTGTTCAAGGCGCTTGATATGTCTGTGGTACAGGGTCCATGTCTCGCAACCGTAGAGCAGTGAAGTGAGGATCACTGCCTTGTACACCTTGAGTTTGGTTGAAAGGCGGATGATTCCGTGTTGCAAGACTCTGGTTCGGAGTCTCCCTAGTGCCTGGCTTGCTTTCTGGATCCTCGCTGCAATCTCCTACACATATACAGAGAAACACATGCACGTACGCATGCTTGCGCATAAAACTGTAAAGATGCACATACTTTTTGACTCACATGCGAAGCAAAAGTGAGTCTATGTACTGAGCCGTGTCGTCCGTCCGTCCGTCCGTCCGTCCGTCCGTCCGTCCGGCGGGCGTCCGTAAAAAACTTAAACGTTGGATTTTTCTCGGAGACTATTAAGTCTATCAACACTAAATGTGGCATGATGGTGTATGATGACAAGGCCTCAAAAAATATACATAGTGACTTGACCTTGCTTCAAGGTCAAGGTCACAGGAGCCATAAATGTGGTCTCAAAAACAGTCATTTTTCACATTTTCCCAATTTTCTCCCACGTTATTGAGAATGGCGACCTCAGCTACAAGTGGTATATAGGTCAAAGCAAGCCCTATCTTTTGATACCAGTTTGGTTGACCTTGCTTCAAGGTCAAGGTCACAGGAGCTCTTCAAAGTTGGATTGTATACATATTTTGAAGTGACCTTGACCCTGAACTATGGAAGATAACTGTTTCAAACTTAATAATTATGTGGGGCACATGTTATACTTTCATCATGAGACACATTTGTTCACATATCATCAAGGTCAAGGTCACTTTGACCCTTATGAAATGTGACCAAAATGGGGTAGTGAACCACTAAAAGTGACTATATCTCATGGTAGAAAGTGCCAATAAGCACCATTGTGCTTCCTATGCCTTGAATTAACAGCTTTGTGTTGCATGACCTTGGATGACCTTGACCTTGGGTCAAGGTCACATGTATTTTGGTAGGAAAAATGTGTAAAGCATTTCTTTGTGTATGATGTCATTGGTAGGTTTAGTTGGTTGACCTTGACCTTGAAGGTCACCTGAAGGTCAAGGTCATATAAAGGTCAAGGTCAAGCATGTGAGTCGTGTGGGCATTGCCCTTCTTGTTAACATAGACATAATTACACACACACACGCCCGCACCCACACACACACGCGCACGCACACATAATCACACATACGCTCGCACGTACGCACGCGCATACACACATACGCACACACACACACACACACACTTATTCATACACGGAAGCAGAAATAATATCCAGCAACAAGTAAGTATCGAAAGACGAGAAGCAACACAATGTTGACAAGGAAATGTTTGCTAGGTGCAAAAGCAGACAGACAGGCTCGGAGTAAGCCAAACAAACAGAAATACGTTATAGCCACGGCAGGTAACCGTCATTAACAATGCAGTCTTGTTTGTTAAGACAAGGAAATGCTTGCTAGGTGCAGAAGTAAACACCGAAACACCTAGAGTTATGCGAACAAACAGAGAAAGAATTGAAAACCAAGGTAGGAACTCTCATACACAATGCAGTCTTGCTCATTAAGACAAGGCATGTTTGCTCGGTGCTACAACAGATACAGACAGGCATAGAACAACGCGAAATGAGGCAGAAACGATAGGCATGGCGAGTTTCCCTCTTGAACAATATAGTCTTGCTTGTTAGAACACCCAGGCAGCTGACTCGACCACCGATATTGCAAGGTAGACGCTAGAAACAAACACCTATGACTCATACAAAAGAAGCATTCATCATACTACACTTATAGAATTAATTCATAGAAAATAGCCATTCCGACAGCATTTCTTTCTTCCACAGACGCCATTGGCAGAATGGACAACGTGTTCAACTCTCTTCTCTCATCGTGCTACTGCTCACACACTAATTAATGAAAGAGCCACGTCATACACTGCAGACACAAAGGGAGACGTCTATGGAGGGGACAGGGCAGGTCGAAGCGAGAAGCCATTGGCTGCTGGAGAATTGATGAGAATGTGAGGCCTACCCTTTACCTCCATGCTCGTTGCGACGCCTCGGTAGGCAGCCCTGGATGAGTGAGTCACAGCGGTTACTATGGCAACCCTTCCCAGAGGACTACCTGAGTTGGAAATGGCTAAGCCTTGTCTTCAATGAGAGCAGAGTATAGACCAAGAAATCTGCAGTGGACTTCCTGGACAACTACCTGCGTTCCCTGCCTTCACCGTGAGCTTTCTGGACACATATTGAAAAACTAATGCATTAAAACGGTTTGCTTTCACTAAGTGAAAAGAATGGAATCACTGAATACTATTGCTTTTACCTTGAAAGAATACATGGGACTACAGATGCATTTCTAGTATCTTAGGAGCGTGTACCAGCCATCGCACTCTCCTTTCATATAGTCATTACTGGAAAGTGATCAGGGCCCGTATTCACAACGGCGATTTATCTTTTTAACACTCGATTTATCTTCTAAGCCCGGGTTATCTTGATCGGTTAGATAAGGTACGCTCGTCAGAGGATCATAGGTTGCGCTTTGCTATATATACTGGTTTCCAGCCAAGGGAGAGCGGAACAGGCAGTTGGAATCGTCTGAGTTTAGAGATAAATCGGGGTTAAAATGAATCGCCGATAAATCGCCGTTGTGAATACGGGCCCAGATGGGAAAGAAATTTGAAAAGGAAAAAGTGGGGTGCTTTTTACAATGGAGTATCATACGTACGACTTCCTCAACCTCATCTTTAGCCTCGATGGATGGATGGATGGATGGATGGATGGATGGATGGATGGATGGATGGATGGATGGATGGATGGATGGATGGATGGATGGATGGATGGATGGATGGATGGATGGATGGATGGATGGAAATTTACGACTATCATCCTTTGTAGGCTATGTAAGGCAATGACCACGATAAACACCACAATATGCATATTGACTGGAGTTAGAACAAATCAAGTCACGATTTCCCTAGCTATTTGCCTCTCACGAATTACGTAGGAAGACGCGGAGCACCCATTGTTACACCCAACAAACAGAGGATCGACGATGACAAGATGGTAAAAATGACAAAGAGGCAATGTGGTTTAGCGACGATGACAATGGCAGTACTGGTACTGCTGGTGGTGCTGATAAAGACGATGACAATTTATGCATTAAGTATCTTAGTTTGATTTGTGATGGTGACTACAAGAATTAGGGGGAAACTGCGTACTTTTGACGTAGAGTGTGAATCTGTATAATTACCATGTAAAGTAAATATGGACAACAAGAACTCTGGAACTGACTATGACGGTCTTGATAGGTGTGTAAGTTGTATTGAGAACCTGAATCTACCTTGGAAATCAACATCCATATTCATAGCAACTGTCTGCTGAGAAGTTCACGTTAGATCTCTGAGAGAGGAGAAGAACTCTTTATAAACATTGACAACCAATTAATAAATAAATTTCAACAAGATGAGTGACAGTCATTTAAATCCACGCCAGAAATCCGAGGGGTAAAAATCTTGAAGCATGCTTGGAATTAGGCATCGATGATTGTGAAATGCTATCAAAAATGAAAGAGGGAAATGGAATTGCTACGAAATGCAGGACGAGGGTTGTGATACAGCGTCTGGTCAAAGCAGTTGCCTCTGCCCACATTCCAAACTGCATTCAGAAATATGGCACGTTCTCACCTCTTCTCGCCCATGGAAGACGCGATGATTGAAAATTAACGAGCACAGAAGAGGTTTGAGAAAACCATAAACAAGCTAGGGTGATGGAGACAGGGTAGGAGTGGGGGATAGGGAGTGGGGGTTGGGGGTGGGGGTGGGAAGGGTGGGGTGGGATTGGAGGCAGGAAAAGTAGGGGAAGGAAGAGCAGGGGAAAGAAGAGGAGCACAAGAAGCTGAGGAAAAAGAACATGAAAGACAAGAGTCGTGAAGAGGGTGCCTAGGAGATAGACGAGGAAG
>JAWQFJ010001418.1:46026-53526 GCA_034096865.1 Theodoxus fluviatilis
GCTAAGTGGCGCTTGACAGTTTTGCGTGACACTGAAAGAATAGCTCCTCTACATATCCTCAACGCGCCGCTGACCAAATTATCATATTTGTAAAAGCCCCCTCTCGTCGAACCTGGCGAAATGGTATATCCCTGATAGATAGCCCTTCCTCTCTTTTTTGCCCCTCCCCCCGGAATATCTCTTCGTTCTCAAATCCTCACCCCCGTCGCGTACCTCCGTGCTACCACAGTTTAACTCGCTATCATTTACATCCTCCCTACGACTCTTCACAGTTTGAGCTCCTTTGATGACACACCACCCTGAGTCTCCCACGCTTCGTGGTATCAGCGTTATCTGTATTCCACACAATCAGAGTGGACCCAGTCCTCACATATCGTACACATACATTTTCCACATGTCACAACTTTGTTTGTAGGCCTCTTTTTGAAACACTTGAACTCTCGCACCAGCACACACAGCGTGTCAACGAGTTTTTTGTCGACGCTGTTGTCACACATGTGTGGTGCGACTGTGTCCGTTGGTGTGGTTGTGGTTGGACCTGAGTGTGTGTGTGTTGGTCAGCCGCAGTATCGGCCGTGTGGTTGTGTGTCACACACAATTGTCTAGTGTGTGTGCACACACAAGAAGAGAGAGAGAGAGAGAGAGAGAGAGAGAGAGAGAGAGAGGTAACGTGCATGCGTGCGCATGCACGTGTTTGTGTGTGTGAAGGTACCAACTAAGTACGAAATTCTTAGAGTTTTAGTGTCAGGGTCGATCCCACGTGGCGTTGCTTCCATTCGATATCAGAGTTAACTGTTTCCTCCTTATTTACACCTCTACTTTTCTGAACTTCCGCTGTCATGTGCTCAACATTTCATAGAAACTCCACCTCTCCAGCACTGAAATATCTTAACCTCCTGTTTCCTTCCACCTTAGTCTCTGCATACGTCTCTTCCCGATTTCCATTGTTCGAACTTCTTCATTCGATCACAGTATCTTTTCCGAATTAACTTTCTTTCTTTGGTCAATTACTCCTAAATCATTTCCCAACACATCATCCTATCCCCCTTCTCTCTCCATCCCCCCCCCCCTCTCTCTCTCCACCCTCTCTCTCTCTCTCCACCCTCTCTCTCTCTCTCTCTCTCTCTCTCTCTCTCTCTCTCTCTCTCTCTCTCTCTCTCTCTCTCTCTCTCTCTCTCTCTCTCCCCCCATTAATCAGCTTACACGATGACATCCATTCCGCTGCTTGTGACGTTCTTCCTTCCTGTGGACCTGCTGGTCGTTCCCCACTTTCCGCTTTGAAGAAGACAGCCTATCAGCCTTCATAGGCTATGTAAGGCCATTGAGCACGAAAATCACAACAATAGTTTTGAGTAAGCGTAAATCAAGCTAACATTTCCTTAGTTATTCGCCGGTTACGAATCGCTTAGGGAGACGCAGTGGGATGGATGGAGTGAGTTATACAGCCTAACAGCCTTTGTAGGCTATGTAAGGCCATTAAGCACGAAAATGACTAAAATATTTTAGAGTAAGCGCAAATCATGTCACGATATCCCTAGTTATTCGCCTATTACGAATCGTGTAGGGAGACGCGGTGGGTCTGTTCTGACCCCCACCCACAGGGGGCTTCCCCTTTGAAAAAAAGTCTACCGAGAAAATGAACACATCGGATCTCACAGAGGCTTCGAATGGTCAGACTCGCGGGAACCCTTCATTTACACTTGAGCTATACGACGTTCGCAACTCCTAATGTCAACAACCCCACTGCGCTTCTGCAGCGCTTCCTGCCAACCAAAACGTGTTGCACTGCAGGCATTGCGCTTTCGATCGTCTTTCCTCGTGGTGTCGCACTTGCTCCATGCCTGGCAATGGAAGGACTCCAGCTGATGCGGGAAGCAGGCCTCACTCTATTCTGTATTCATGGGAACTACACCAGGCGTCACAAAAGGATATCGACGACGCCCATCTATACAGCAGAGAGCTCTTCGCGTCGAGTAACTCACCAGCAACTTTTTATCCCTCGGGTTTCTGCTGCTTCTCCTCCTCTTCTTCTCCTTTCTTTTACTTCCTTTTCAGAAGAGCGTGTCTGCAAAAGTCTTTGAATGCCCTGCAAGAGGCAGACGACGGCTGCATGGCGAAGGAATTCACCACGGAGTAGCCTCCCTTGGCTATTTGCATAGGTCTCCCCAGATGACGGGACAGCATCACCCCATTCCCTGTTTTTTCCGCCCCATCACTTGAACCTGCATCCGGTGGGTGCAATTACGTGCCACAGGCGCTCGGCTCTCCATGAGAGAGAGAGAGAGAGAGAGAGAGAGAGAGAGAGAGAGAGAGAGAGAGAGAGGGAGAGAGAGAGAGAGAGAGAGAGAGAGAGAGAGAGAGGGAGAGAGAGAGAGAGAGAGAGAGAGAGAGAGAGAGAGAGAGGGAAAGAGGGAGAGAGAGAGAGAGAGAGAGAGAGAGAGAGAGAGAGAGAGAGAGAGAGAGAGAGAGAGGGGGGGGGGGAAGAGGAGAGAGAGTTCTCGTCTTTCAGAAATCTAATCAATCTTCATAACCTGTATGTTTTTAAAGTTTTCAACACCTCGAAGTTCTTTCCGAGCAAAAGTAAAGCAGATGGACTAAGAAATGACAACGACATTTATCACCGCAAGGCCATCGTTGGACTATTTTTTCTTGGCCTGGGAGGGGTGATATTAAATGAGTCGACCAGGTGAAAAATGGAGCCTGTGTAAGGGAGGAACACGTGGGTGCAAAACTTACTGGAAGGAGGAGTACTGGATGCTGGTCATGAAGGCGAAGCAGGAAGCGTGATTAGGAAGCCAGCAGGCAGCAAGTTTGCTCTTGTACTTCATCACATGCGGCCCTTGAAATTAATAGCACCACGCCACACGCGAAGGGGTTCCAGTTTCGTTCAGCGGAGGAAATTAGATTAGCAGAGTTAAGAAATGTCGGTCGCTTGCTTGTGGCTCCATCTTTTTCGGAATGGACGCCTCAGATACAGCCATGACCATCGCAACGGGGTGGATTCCAATCATGAAATTGCCTTCGTCCGAGAACGAAATGAGATAAATGTTTTCACGACACGGAAATATCGATTTTGCTGTCATTGTTGACAATCGTTCATCAGCATGACATGCAATCTCTGCGGAGACGCGATGTAAGTGTGAAGACTTTTACGACGTGATTCATGTTTCAACCTCTTTTGCAGAAAATTAAAAACATCGTAATCGTGAAATTATCCCCCCAAATCGCACTCAAACGCACAGAAAAACCCTTAAATTCTACGCTTAAATTCAACTCCTGCATCATGTGGAGAGTCAACTTTTTTAAAGTTGGAAATTGCCGCTGATTACAAGTTGAAATTCAGAACTATTATAAAGTGTGAGGGCTGAAGTTGTTGTGAAGGAACTCGTTTTTCTCTGCTTTAGGAGATGTTGGAGGCTCGTTCCTTTGAGTGTGACAAAACAGATTCGACACCAAGGAAGCAGCCACAATTTCTTGATGGACTGCCCCGATGACACTGTGTACTGCTTGGATTTGCCCGCGGTCGGGCTATCGGAGCAGGACCCGAAAATTGGCAAGTGCATGGGATTCAAGCATCGGGTCCAGCTTGGATCTGTCGTAATTCAAAACATGCAGAGAAAAAAGGGGAGTCGATTCTGTCCACTGTCCATCCAGTTGCCCAGCTCAAAACTGTTCCGGGGGTAGCTCGTAACTCTCGATGTTTCGCGTCAAGCAAGTCCCTGTATGCTAGAAACGTTATACAAAACTGTTTTCACATCTGTCGAGTTTGGAGCTATAACTTCTGAAACTTTAACTTCTGCGATGAACGGACCGATACATTACCGTGGTCGCGGTGTTCGAGACAACTTTGTAGCGAATGGCTACGGCAAAAACGACGGCCTGGCTACATGGAAATGGAGAGGCTGCTGCCGAGCATCTTCAACCAAAGAAGAGTTTGATGATCTGCTTGCAAGGTTCCCATGGAGTCCATGGGAGTCTTCTGGCGACTGTCGGCGATATCAGTCGTTTCTTTTCTTTCTTCCACCCTCTTTCTTTCTTTCTTTTTTCTTTCTTTCTTTCTTTTTTTCTTTCTTTCTTTCTTTCTTTCTTTCTTTCTTTCTTTCTTTCTCTCTCTCTCTCTCTCTCTCTCTCTCTCTCTCTCTCCCTCTCTCTCTCTGTCTCTCTCTCTCTCTCTCTCTCCTTCCTTCCTTCCTTCCTTCCTTCCTTCCTTTCTTTCTTTCTTTCTTTCTTTCTTTCTTTATTTATTTATTTCTTTCTTTCTTTCTTTCTTTCTTTCCTTCTTTTTTTCTTTCCTTCTTTTTTCTTTCTTTCTTTCTTTCTTTCTTCTTCTTCTTCTTCTTCTTCTTCTTCTTCTTCTTCTTCTTCTTCTTCTTCTTCTTCTTCTTCTTGGTCAAATAGTTGAACTTTCTGCGAAGCCTGTTCCTCTTAATTATCTTAACCGAAATGTCAAAGAAAAGTTATGGGTGGGCGTTGTATTCCACAGGGTATCCAGGAACGATCTTTGAAGGTGAATTTCAAGGTTGTCGTTCTGTTGTATTATCGATGACGATAATTTATCATGACTCGGAATCTCATTTTGCTCTCCCCTTCGTTATCATTCAGCATGGAAGCCAAATCTTTCGTGATCTGATTTCCATTCATTCTCAGTCAACTACAAGCTATGATTTGCCGATACTGAAATTTAGCTGCGAGCCGAGGATTATGTCACGTTGGGCAATCCACCCAGAGAGTCCAAAACACTCAGATTCCATTTCCATTACTAACGCATAGAGTTCTTTGGTGCAAAAAGCAATCCTGAGCTGCACGGGGAATTAAGCTTTTGGGGAAGGCGAAGAAAAATGTTTATCGTATTCGAACACGTTGCCGAGCTGAAGCTAAAGAAATGAGCATCCCACGGGTTGATTTCTAATCAGGTTGAACCTGCGTCCCCTCCCCTCCGCTTCTTGCACGGAATGCCTTGCACAATCAGCAGTGAAAAGTCGAATTCCGCAGCCATGAAAGACTCCAGGGGCTCGTAAACACCATCTTACATTTCGAGATTGCACTTGGAGGGCGGGAAATTGGATGGTTCCTGAAGACGTTTTCACGTCAGCGTCAACAGCACGTGACACTGGCACAGTGTTATGGCAGGGAACGGATCTTTGACTGCAGGTATTCAGCAAGAACTGTCAGTAGAACGTCGGTCAAGTGTGGACTCCAGCAGTTTAAAGATAGGCGCCTCTGGACACTCAACAAGAGCGTATCCATAAGAGTTTTGCCCCAATGGGAGAGAGATGCTGTACCCACCAGGACTTAGACAGGTGCATGGACAGCTTTCAAGGCCAGCTACAGATACCCGAGTTGACACTGCGATCTCAGCTTCGGTTTCACTTACGTCCTTTGCCGAAAACGATGAATGTTACGATTAGGATATAGCATCAGTACCTTGCATCGTCCGTCATACGAGCGTATTTGTTCAATGTCTGCCCACTCCTGTCATTACTAATATGTTTACTGATTAAATTAGTAGCCACTACTTAAATTAATAATACATTCTTTAATACTAACTTGAATTAGGCCTACTGATAGGAATGACAACTCGTTCAGTGAGTTGCGCATACATACTACATTATAATAATAGTAGTCTATACTTCCAACTAATGTTTCAATGGGAATGTGGGGATATCAACCAGTGGTCATTGCAAAGCAGCGGTCGGTCTCAAGGAAGAAACGACCTCTGCCTTTAAGGCTCGTTGCCCCAAGACTCGTGGGCCAGTCACGTGACGTGACGCCATTAACACTGCGAATGTCTCATCGATCTTCCAAGCTTTCGTGCAGAGCATGTGGACGCTGAAGGCTTGTTCTGGTCGGACGCTGGTCTGGCGCTGACTGGAGCAGCGTTGTAAAAGCGCTTTCAGTGTTGAAGTAACCTCTACGAACGTTTTAGTAACAGAAGTGGTTTGATGCGGATGAAAATATCTAGAATGTGACGTTTCACGAAAATTGCACTGCAATGAAACCGTTTTAAAAGTTTACAGAGTTTTCGGTGATATCATATGTTACCCCACGTTTTTTCTGTTCTTCGGTTGAGAGATTGTCACATAGCGAATGGGTATTGTCCGTCGCTTCCAGCGATGCATTCTCCTTTTCAGTCTGCATCTCAGAAAGACATTTTCCTGACAAAAACTGCAGTACTGGTTGCAGAAAGATCCCATTCTCTTACTTTTTGTTTATCATCTACTCAGCCTGTTTGCGGACTAGTCAAAGGAATGATGCAGTCGAGTCTGACGTCACGATGTTCAAATGTCAAGAAGTTCCGGGACTCACGGAAAAATGTTTTCTGTGGCAGCATCTTGTTGATGAAACGGAAATGAATAACATAGTGCCCTTGTCACTTGATACATCTGAAAATACTTGCACTTTGCGCAAACACCACAAAAGTCCACATGTGCAGTTGTGGAACACTTCGGTTTCATTTGCAGACTGGGACCATCGCGTGGCTACGGCAGCATGTCACTCTCGAAATATTTCTCATGAGCACGACGATTCACCCACCCACCCACCCCAACCCCCACCCCACCCACCCCAACCCCCACCCCACCCACCCTTCAACTTTTTGGGGGCATAATCCTGGATGTCTATGAAGTATTTAGAACTTGATTTTGCCCTTTTGCACAGAATATTTTTATTCATTTATGAGAGCGAGATCACAGCGCATTTCATTTTTGACCACTTTGCTACACAAAATCCATACGACATAGTTCACGATGAACTGGAGGACAACTGTACTCCTGTCAGCAAATAAATGAGATCCTTTCTAAAAGAATTTGTCGTAAACCCAACTGCTTTGTTATTTTCCCTCTATTCGAACAACTGGTCTTTAGCAACAGTCAACCAACTTTCCCCAAACGAAATACATTTCCCAATGACGCACAATCATTTTTCAAGCAGTCAGCATCAACACCTTCGTGTCACTTGGAAGACAGTTACTCTTTTTATGGCTTTTCCGTCATGGAAGTCCTCTCGTCAAAGTGAGTACCTCCCTTTATGCCTTCTTTAAGCTGACAGTACGCGGGCATACCCGGCAGAGGGTCGTTATGAGTTACCTCCCTCTATGCCCTCTTTTTTAGCAGTGGAAAGTAAGTTGGCAGTACGTCAGTGCACTCGATAGAGGGTCTGTAGCGTGGAAAATAGTAACCCGTGGAAAACAGTGACGGAAGTCATCGCAGAGTTATCTGCGAGGGATTTTCTGAAAATTCAACTCTAAAAAGAGACGGCACCCGCCACTCCGCCTGACTGACTTGGCACGCCCGGGGAGTTATGCTAAGATCCGGCCGCGTAAATATATCTGCGTTTTGTGACAAACGTCTTGCTCGGCGGTACTGTACTCCATGCACCTTAACGGTGCGCGTGATTCGGGTGTAATCTTAAGCTAAACGACGTTTATTGGCGCTGCTGAAATGGTCTAAGTCGGAAACATTCGGAACGAGTTATGCTAAGATCCGGCCGCGTAAATATATC
>JAWQFJ010001418.1:56026-66026 GCA_034096865.1 Theodoxus fluviatilis
AAAGGACAAGGACACAGAGGTCAAGCAGAGAGGTTTGTGCATGTTTACGAGAAGGATAAGTAAAGGTGCAGAGTTCGTTTCATGACAATATAAAAGTATTAGATCGTTTTACTGACTTGCACTTTAATAAAGATACTCAACCGGCACCGACGACAAACACAAAGACTTAAGTCATGAGAGAAACACTTCTACTAAAGAGTCAGTCCATCCTCCACTGACCCTCCTAATTAAAAACAGATTGTGATGGAATATATATATCTCTCTCTTTCTCTCTCTCTCTCTATCTCTATCTCTCTCTCTATCTCTCTCTCTCTATCTCTCTCTCTCTCTCTCTCAGAGCAAGGACAATTTTTAAGATAGGCACAAATGCCTAAAACTCCATCCTTGATAAATAAAGAATTAATCAATCTCTCTCTCTCTCTCTCTCTCTCTCTCTCTCTCTCTCTCTCTCTCTCTCTCTCAGTTCGTTATTCATGACAATGCAGAATTTTAGTAGTTTCTTAAAAGAGTAGGTGGACGATACGTTTCTGAAACGGAGAGCCGACGAAGAAAAGAACGACCAAAACCCCGTCCGTTATGATTGCAAGGAGCCGGACGTGCTTTTATCAGGACGATGTCAGTCTCATTGACCCGGTTACGTGAGGTAGAGCGACACTTATAAATGAAGAAGTCTGAAGGTGTTGTATAAAATGTTTTAACACTCCTGCACGAAATATTCTGTTTTAAAAATTTCTCGAGCGATAAGCAATTTAACTTTAAGATTAGTAGTGTTATGGGCTGCGAGCTAATGGCAGCATATGGTCGATTCAAACATTCATAGCATTACAAGTTGTCTTCATTAATTTACCAGGTACTCAGTTTCACAGGAGGACAGAAATGTAACACTGTTTGAGAACTTCGGGCAAGAATAGAACGAATAACTTTTGTATCTATGCAACTTCAAAATTTGCATCCACTAGCCACAAGCTATGGGTATGCGGATGTAATGTCATGATAACCCTTGAGAAACGGCAATGGACAAACATGTCATCGATAAAACTGACAGGAAATTATATGCACATAGCTTGGAGCTGAAAATACCATGAGAGACATTAAGATGGAGTTTCAAAGCAGACTGACAGATGAAAGTCGAAGAGAAGAAAACCCAGAGTTCATGGAAGGAAAAAGACCCGAGCTATCACAACAGCTGTAGACGTGTATGTGTAATTAATAATAATGAGATACCTGCCAGGTCTTGATAATCCCTAATAATAATAATGATAATAATAATAATAATAATAATAATAATAATAATAATAATAATAATAATAATAATAATAATAATAATAATAATAATAATAATAGTAGACTTTAATAAAGATATAGTAAGACTCTGAAGTTGCACAACAGGCCAGGCCAGCCAAAGGACAAGTGGACACGAGGACACGTGATGGAGGAGGGTGGTGGTGCGGTTGGGATGGTGAATGGGGAGACGGTAGCAATGGCCAAGGAATATCTCGATGGAATATGAGAAAGAAAGAAAAAGCGCAGGAAATGAAGTACAAATGGAAAGCGCGTGTGTGCATGGGTGCATGCGTGTTTGTGTGTGTGTGTGTGTGTGTGTGTGTGTGTGTACGCGCACGCGCGCATGTGTTTCTCTAAATCGTGCATGTCATCTTGTGCGCGCGCGCTGTGTGCATGTAAGAGGCCCTCTACTACACTGTATATTAAAGAAATAGATGTCGGGAAAGGAGTGCAGTGGCTGTAGCTGCGGTAATGGTACAGATGGTGGTACTGGTGGCGATGGAACTGAGGGCAGTGGTAATGGTGTTTGCGGAAATGGAGGTAATGATGTTGGAGGTGTTGGCATGGTGATGGTTTTAAAGCAGTAGTGATGGCTGAGGTATAAAACTGTGGGAAATGAGTCAGGGACGAGGACAGGGCAAATTTATAGGGTCGACGTGGTGCAAGAAAGTTGAAGTGAAGCTCTGGAAAGGAGGAAGGATGAGGAGGACGGATGAAGGGGGAGGATGAGAGGGAAGGATGAGGGGAAGGGTGGGTGGGGGAAGGGGTACTGGGAAGAGTTCTGAAGACCGGCAATGCAAAGAGTCGTCAAACAAGCCACAAGTGTCGTGCTTACCTGCGCACTGTGAGAGCTGTATTCAGCAGACGACAACCCCGCACTTCGGATGACTTCCATGACGTCATCTACATGTAGACCCACTGCGCATAGTACATGCACATTCCACACTGAAGGCTTCTAGTGCTGTCCTTCTCTTTCGTATTGTCGTCGGCAGTTCATGCTCTTATCACCCTGACCTACATAATGTCGGCGCCGATAATGATGGCTATCTCCTCTGTAGCGGACGGTAATCCGCTTCGAAGCATCGACTGTCTAAACTATCTCGTATCCGATTCGAGACCTTCCAGATACCGCTTCAAGGCGAAAGGCCCTTTAAGAGTCGAGGAAAGTGTTCGACCGACTTAATGATTTCCTGCAGTTCAGCCGCGTGTGAAATACCAATGCAGCGAGACTGCCAAGCGGGAGAGACAGAGTAACGTGTCGACGATAAATTGAGGACGAACACCCTGGGGCACAGTGCACTTCAGGGAGACGTGTATACAGCCAGTGCAGACGAAAGCCTCGTGGTTTGCACACCGCCAAGTGGCGGCGAGCTATTCAAAGAACATGCCCATCCTTGATTTACTCGGCCGTCCCGCATAAAGGAGAGGGGAAGGGTAAACCCTGTCGAGCGATAAATATGCACCGTTATGGAAAGACGGTTGCATTTAAAGACTCGTCGACGTTGTCGTCTACCTCGTCGCTCCAAGATCTCTGAGCAAACATTAACGGGTTAACTGCAGATTCAACAAGAGTAGATTCTCCGAAAGGTCTTGAGATTTCCCTATTGACAGGCAAAGTTAACAAACTCCAGCTTGACAAACGCGTGACGTATTTTCCTCCTGCTCATAGCAGGTAAACAACTCATTTCGTCAAGTTTGCCTTTAACAAACGAAAACCCCATTATCATAGCGAGAAACAAACAGCACGACAAACTACCCTTGGGCTCTGCAGCAAAATTTTCACAAATACTTTTTATCCTAATGTAAAATCTTTCTTACCCCCTCCCTTCCGTACCCCCCCCCCTCCTTCTCTCGCATCATAACCCCCCCCCCCCCTCTCCCCCGTTTCATTGATCATAACGCCCTCTCCAGCTCTCCATTCCGTCAACTTACTTTTCTCAGTACCCTGCTCCGCTACGTACTAACTGTGTGGGTTGAGTTTATATTGCAGTCGCCTTGGGTTTGATGACAAGACGACTCATCAGTCTCCTCCAAACCGTTATGACCTAGTGCTGGCACTTTGAAGTTCATGAAGATCCAACTCTCTTAGACACCTCAGACGGAGCGCCAGCGCTTTTGATCGACGGAATGGTCTCTCGAAACCCCCGTTGGGCTCAGACTGCAGTGGAAATGCGAATGAGAAAATGCCTCGACCTGGTCAAACTGCGGAGCTTTCCCTTTCAATTGCACCCAGGAGAGCAAGCGTTCTTCAGCGCACGTCCAAAATGGACCTTTCGCTCCTAGTTTTTTTCCTGTAATCGCAGCATTAGGCCGGGATTTTTCTCTCCACCTCGGCAGTCACTCCTCTGGGAGGCGGGCCGCTGAGGCTCGGCGGGGGAAGACTGCAGTCGGATTCTTTAAGCCTTCTCACGAAAGGCAAATTGCTGTCACGTGACACTCACGATAGTCTTTGCGGCTCCCCACTGACCGTAACTACCCGCACTGGTGTCCTGGTGAGCGTGCGAGAACGGGTCAGCCTACGAAACACGGTGAAATGGTGATAAGGGAGGGGCAAGCCTACGCATAATGTGCGACGGGGCAGTTGCGAATACGGGACACTAGACTGAACCATATGAATCAATGCCCGACAGCAAAGTCAGGAACTCATGGGAATAAAGAATAAGATGACACTGCATGAACAATCATGTTGATTAGCATTGTGTGTGTGTGTGTGTGTGTGTGTGTGTGTGTGTGTGTGTGTGTGTGTGTGTGTGTGTGTGTGTGTGTGTGTGCTCCTGGAAGATGAATATTTACGTCAAAATATTAAATAATTCAGTCGACTACAGGTATACGAGGAAACACAATTGTAAGATTTTTTCTCACCTGATCTGATGCTAAATGAACCGCTATGCATTTGATGGCTCAGTTTAAAGCTAATTTGATTTCGAAAGAAAACTGCAAGACAGTGAGATGTACGGAATTAAGATCTCAAGTAGGGGTACCCACCTGACAAAACTTATTTTTGAGCTCTTCTTTTGTCGATTCTTTTCACCGAAACACTATTCTAATGTAAGAGAACATCGGTTGCAGACTATATATTGTTTCATTTGCTGGTGATCAAATCTCAGCATAATCCCACTCGACACATCTATTATGAAAACACATTCAGCGCCGCTGAGACTAGTCAGTATAATCTCTGCGTTCACAATGATGAAAACAAGCACACATTCAAATCAATGCAACCCCCGGAGCTTTTGTCGAAATAATAAGTCGCCTACGTCAGTCCATAAACAAGGGCCAATGGCGATTACGGCAGACCGCCTGAAGACCAGTTTATCATCCAAACCCTAGTCACTGAAGTAGCAGGCTAAGAGATCGCCATCCCAGTTGCGTTGTGATTATCGCATCAACTTGTGACGTACAGTGCTTTGATTACAAAGCCACATCCATCCAAGGACTGTTTCCGTGACCATGAAACGACCTCAAACCGTGTGACAGTGACGATAAAGGTGACGTCACATTCATTGACGTGGACATTACAGGCAGTATTATTCCGATGGCGGGAAACCGTCTTCTTGCATTCGTCATATGGCCATGTAGCGTGGAAAATAGTAACCCGTGGAAAACAGTGACGGAAGTCATCGCAGAGTTATCTGCGAGGGATTTTCTGAAAATTCAACTCTAAAAAGAGACGGCACCCGCCACTCCGCCTGACTGACTTGGCACGCCCGGGGAGTTATGCTAAGATCCGGCCGCGTAAATATATCTGCGTTTTGTGACAAACGTCTTGCTCGGCGGTACTGTACTCCATGCACCTTAACGGTGCGCGTGATTCGGGTGTAATCTTAAGCTAAACGACGTTCCGAATGTTTCCGACTTAGACCATTTCAGCAGCGCCAATAAACGTCGTTTAGCTTAAGATTACACCCGAATCACGCGCACCGTTAAGGTGCATGGAGTACAGTACCGCCGAGCAAGACGTTTGTCACAAAACGCAGATATATTTACGCGGCCGGATCTTAGCATAACTCCCCGGGCGTGCCAAGTCAGTCAACGGTCGCGTTTTATAAAACCAGACTACAAACAGACTACAGGGAGGTGACTCCCATATTATTTCCGGCAGGGGAGACGGCTTTACACGGGGAAAAACTTTTTTGAACGCTACATCATGTGTTAAACTACACAAATGCACCAAAACCTCGTAAAGCAACTAATGCGTCGTTTGTCGGAATATATTCCATGCGAAGAACAGGTGCAGGAGCGGTAAATTGCATAAAGTACGTCCCTCGCAGATAACTCTGCGATGACTTCCGTCACTGTTTTCCACGGGTTACTATTTTCCACGCTACAGGCCACGACGAAGTCATTACCGGTTCATCTCGAAAGACGCGATAAAGCAAGGGAAGTCACTCCCAATTGATACCAGCATTTCCTGCCCATCGCTTCCAGCACTTGGCAATTATGGGGTCACTTCGTACTTGTCTTCTGTTTGAGATGGGTTGGTCGATGGAAAGGGGAAAGGCATTACCGTTTCACAGAGAAGTCGTGACTGATTTCCTTTCGACACATCCATCGGACATTCTAGGCCGTGTTGTGACGTAGATTGTTATGCAGTTCCCAGGTGGCACTTCCCAAGTGGCGTTTTGAGACAAGCCGACTCGTGTTGAAAAAGCTTTGGCCAAAACGTCTGCGTGGGTTTAACAGACACCAAGTCCCTGCAAAGCGCTTTGCATGCATGCAAAACCAAGGACTCGCATACACAGTGTGATAGAGGGAAAGTGCTCAAATTTCTTAGCCGTTTCACCAGCAATACTTAAGTCTCTTGAAATTCACTCTGAAATCTCTGTATGCCCGTTTCGGATTCTTACGTATCTACAGGACTGAATACCTACCGGCCTGTCAGCCTACTTGTCCATGTATGAATGTATTGCCTGCCTGCCTGTCTGTCCGTCCGTCGAACTGCATGAACGTGTGTGTGTGTGTGTGTGTGTGTGTGTGTGTGTGTGTGTGTGTGTTTGTGTGTGTGTATGTGTGTGTGTGCGTGTACGTGCACGTGCGTGCATGCGTGCGTATGTGTGTGCGCACGTGCGTACATTGGTTCGTCCGTCCGTCCGTCGATCCCTCTGTCAGTCTGTCCTTCTGTCCGTCCATCTGTCCGTCGGTCAGTCCGTCCATCCGTCCTTCCATTCGTCCGTCCGTCTGTGTGCCTGTCTGTCTTTCCATCCGTTTGTGTGTGTGTGTGTGTGTGTGTGTGTGTGTGTGTGTGTGTGTGTGTGTGTGTGTGTGTGTGTGTGTATGTGTGTGTGTGTGTGTGTGTGTGTCTGTCTGTCTCTCTATATGTTTCTATCTCTGTCACTTATGTCTCTCTGTAACTCAGTCTCTCTCCTCTCTCATGCACGAAACTCACGATTGCACATGCGCGAGCTCGTGCATAACTGCGCATGACAGCAAATGCATAGAATCGGTTTACAGCACTGCCAGAGAACCAATAACATATAATGAGTGTTTCTATGTACAGTGGTGAAGCGCAAAGCAACTTAGTAGACAACATTAACGAAAAAACCGCAATATGCAGGTACCTATTACCTGTACCTGTACCTGTCACGATTCCGTCAGGATTTCACTCACTTCTTATCAAAACCAATATGAATTCAAAAGACTCCAAATTTTTCTTGCTAAAAAATAAGAAGAGGAGAAAGCAGCAGCAGCAGCAGAAGCAGAAGGAGGAAGAGGAGGAGGAGGAGGAGGAGGAGGAGGAGGAGGAGGAGGAGGAGGAGGAGGAGGAGGAGGAGGAGGAGGAGGAGGAGGAGGAGGAGGAGGAGGAGCAAGAGGAGGAGGAGGGGGAAAAGGATGGGGAGGAAGGTTGGAGGGATATGGAGGAGGGGAAGGGGGAGTAGGAGCAGGAGAAGGTTGAGGATGAGGATGAGTGGGAGGAGGTTGAGGTTGAGGAGTGGGAGGAGATTGAAGAGTGGGAGGAGATTGAAGAGTAGGAGGAGATTGAAGAGTAGGAGGAGGTTGAGGAGTGGAAGGAAATTGAGGAGTAGGAAGAGGTTGAGGAGGTTGAGGAGAAGGAGGTTGAGGAGGTTGAGGAGGAGGAGGAGGAGGAGGAGGAGGAGGAGGAGGAGGAGGAGGAGGAGGAGGGAGGAGGAGGAGGAGGAGGAGGAGGAGGAGGAGGAGGAGGAGGAGGAGGAGGAGGAGGAGGAGGAGGAGTAGGAAGAGGTTGAGGAGGTTGAGGAGAAGGAGGTTGAGGAGGTTGAGGAGGAGGAGGAGGAGGAGGAGGAGGAGGAGGAGGAGGAGGAGGAGGAGGAGGAGGAGGAGGAGTAGGAGAGGATGAGGAGGAGGAGAAGGAGGTTGAGGAGGTTGAGGAGAGGAGGAGGAGTTGAGGAGGAGGAGGAGGAGGAGGAGGAGGAGGAGGAGGAGGAGGAGGAGGAGGAGGAGGAGGAGGAGGAGGAGGAGGAGGAGGAGGAGGAGGAGGAGGAGGAGGAAAACGGAGACGACTTCCGCCTTAACAGTGGCACACAAAAAAAGGAAAACATAACTCGTAATCACGTTGAAAGGTCGATCATGAGAGCCGAAGAGGAAATTCGTGATAACTAATTTTAGCTATTTTATCTGAAACCAGGCTGCATGCTTCCCTGGGAGCTGAGATGGAGTTGGAACGACAATTAGTATAGCCCGATGATCAGCAGGTAGAACGTTTGGTTTGAACAGCCATTAATAGGTGAAAGGTCGCGATATAAGAGCTAGTCTCTTCACCTAAGACCTTTGCATTATAAAAAGGTCTGTGGAATGCATTCAGTCCAATTGAGGGTTGTCGTATTGAAGCGTCGTCAAGCATGATCAAATCACACACAAGATATTTGTCATGGTAGAAAAACTCCAGTAAGATTAACTAACTATGAAGGGGAATCTCTGGTAAGAAAATGGCGTTGGTGTTTGAATCGTGTGCTTCTAGGCAAGATCTCTCTGGGTCAGTGCTTTGAACAACGTCCGCAAATGTAAGGCAATCCCTCTGTCTGCTTCTCTTCCGAACAGTAGGCAGAGAAGATTAGATTTTGAGGAGCCTGATTGTGGGATGAGGGAGAGTGGGGTAGAGTGGGGTTGGGTGGGGGCGGTATGTGGGGAGGGGGTGGGGGTGGGGGTGAAGGGAGCAGGGTATGGGAGTTGAAAGAAAGTTACATCAATGCGCTGAACTGGCTGCCAGGAAGGAAAATCACAAGGCCCCGAGTTCATGAAAAAGGAAGGTCTTTCATCCATAATAATCAATACTGAAATAGATCAGTGCACACCAAGATAAATCATGCAGCCCTACCTTTATGATATGCTCTTTAAAAAAATACTTACCGTGCGTTGTTGCAGGCCCTCAGAGGTGTGAATCCCTGAAGCCGACGGGCAGGCTGGGAGAGCCAGCGACAGCGAGGGCGACCAGCAGACAGACAGGCGGAAACCAGAGGTGGCACTGACGTCCGACCGGCACAGTGGCTCGTGGAGAGACAGGCAGTGACCCATCTACCTCGAGGTCGCACTCCACCTCCCTGCTATCTGTCTGTCCTTCCGTCTGTCTCTGCTGCAGCGGGAACAAGAATGCTATTACCACAGCCACAACAGCGAAGCCTGCCTGAGCATAAGTGTAGTGCAAACACGCGCTAACTTCCCGCGTAATGACTTATATCCACGGCCTTTTTCCCTTCCCTTCACCCTGAACTGACGGCGAGGTGCGATCGCAGTTATCTCCCTTTACCTCAATATTGGGACTGCTCGTTTGGCCAACAGAAGGAGCCTCTCATTTCAACGCCAGTACATGCAGGGGAAATTGCCTTGATCTGAATAATGCTCCATTCGAAGTGATTCCCATTCTGAAAAATGCGACGACACGGCCCTGACTGGTTGAGTAGGCGCTTCCAATGCCCCAAGAGCTCTTCACATCTGCTCTCCCTCCGCTCTTCCCTGCAACGCATGCGAAGTGCCAAGGTCAAGGCGGTCTTGAGGAGTGAGATGGCGATGTCGATAATACCTTTCTCAGCACAGCTTTTATCGCAGTGGCATGTTGTTGATGGGATGTCACGTGTGTCGGTCGCAAGAGTGTTTGATAGTGCACGACTCTAAATCATTCTATGCACAAGTGACGGAAAATCAATGGAAAAATCGTTTTGAATTGAGGAGTAAAATGCGCATGCACTCTGTGTGCGCGCGCGTGTTTATGTATGTGCACGAGTGTGTGTGTGTGTGTCTGTGTGTGTGCGCGCGCGCGCGTGTGTGCGTGCATGTGAACGTGCAAGCGTTTTCACTTGTCTATGAGTGTGTGTGCGCGTGCACGTGTGTGTGCGCGTGCACGTGTGTGTGCGTGTGCGCGCGCGCGTTTGTGTGTGTGTGTGCATGTGTGCGAGTGTGAGTGTGTGCGAGCATGCCTGCATGCGCATGTGTGTTTGTGGGTGTCTATGCGTGGGTGGGTGTGAGTGCATATTTGTGTGAGTGCATGTATGTATATGTGTGTGTGCGCGCGCGCGCAAATGCTTGTGCGCGTGCGTATGTGTGTGTGTGTGTGTATGTGTGCCTGTGTGAGTGTGTGTGTTTGTCCCTTTGTCTGTCTGTCTGTCTGTCTGTCTGTCTGTCTGTCTGTCTGTCTGTCTGTCTGTCTGTCTGTCTGTCTGTCTGTCTGTCTGTCTGTCTGGGTCTCGGTCTCTGTGTCTGTCTGTCTGTCTGTCTCTCTCTCTCTCTACATCAACTACATCCTTTG
>JAWQFJ010001418.1:71026-76026 GCA_034096865.1 Theodoxus fluviatilis
TGCTGCACTAGCTCTTTGAAGGAAGACTTCCGGTACCAGTCAAACGCTGGGAGACTCTCTTCGTCAGCTTGACGACGTCGAGTTTCGCTTCGAGTCTGCAGGAGCTACTTTCCTCTCCCCCTGTCGTCTGAACATTTTATCGCCAGCTTCGTATTCTCTTTGTCGGCTGTAACGGTTATCGTCCGTGTCGTCTCGAACTCGTGACGCGGGCAAAAACGTCCCCTGCCCGATTTTCCAGTTTACCGCTATCCCCTTTGTGTAGGAGTCAGCGTGAGGAAAGAGTTAAGTAGAGAAGAAGCGAGTGCTGGGCAGTGAAGCTTCTGTGCAACATGCATCGGCAGATGGTGGAGAGATCTCAGAGGCAAACATAGAAATGGCGGGACATGGGCTGGTGAAAGTGATGCATGTAGACTCTCTCTCTCTCTCTCTCTCTCTCTCTCTCTCTCTCTCTCTCTCTCTCTCTCTCTCTCTCTCTCTCTCTTGCAGATGGATACGTGGAAGGAAAGATTTTCCCCTCCTGCGACGTCAGCACCATCTTTCGCATGCTTGCACACAACAACGGCGTGGGCGGGACTGATTCCTGAGAAGCAGTGAGTGATGATTATCAGAAGTCTTCGAGCCGATCAACAGTCCATCCCTTCAAAAAGAAGTCCTCGGACACCAGCGTCAATCATAACATTCCCACTGAAGTTCTTTTAACTGCTGACATCCGTCACGAACAAGGAAATCCGACGACAACATCAACACAGCTATAAAAAAATCATTCCGTACGTAGGTTCGACGCAGAGTGGCGGCAACTGAAAAACTCCGCAAAAACATAATATTTACTGTGACTTCTTACGGTCTCCTCCAGGACAGCTGGACAGCTGGCAGACAGATTACAGAGTAAAGGCGAGGCCAGGGTCACTGCAAAGGCCATGGTGTCAGCTGCAAGCAGACACAGGGTGAGCAGGCGCATGAAGGGCAGTGTGTGCGTCGAGGTATGTACACCACAGGCGTAACGCCTAATTAGTCTTTACCTGATGCCGCGGCGCGCACGCTCAGGCATGTAATCGCCACTGAGACGTCGACAGCACAGGTGTGGCATGCTGGCATGGTCAACGCCTGGCGTGGCCGTAACAGAGGGAGTCACCCATAGAACATTCCATAGCTCCGCCCCTTCGACTAGTATAGACCAATAGTTATGAGGCTCCGTCCACACTGTCATGACCCCAATTCCATTACTCTGAAATAACATCTGCTGCAGTTTTCCAACTGGATGAGCAAATGGATTTATCTCAGCGGGAGCTAGACCATAACTGGACACACGGGACAGACTCCTTTGACAACAGTAGTGAAAAGGAAGTACCCCAGTGCCCCGTCAGAGCTCTGGGGAAGACTACTGTTTTAGGAGTGGCGTAGTTTAGAAAAAGTCATAAAGCCTGAAGTTAAAGGAAAAGGAGTTTGATTTCACATCGCGACTTCCCACCCATATGGATGTTCGGATAGTCATCGGGTCTCATTGTCTGCCACTACAGCACCATCTGAATCTCCCGAAGGTGAAGGCCTCTACAAAGTGTCGATGGGTAGTATGAGAATCCAGTGCTAAAAATGATTTGAAACTTTTCGGACGTAATCTCTCGCCAGTCAGTTACTAGAGTAGGATTATGTAGTGGAGCGCCTGAGGCGATCTCTAGATCAGTTTTTCTATTCAAGCCAGGCGGTCCTGAGTTGCACAGATCATTGCAGTAACTGACATATTACTTTGGCTTTGTCTCTCGATGTAATCGCGGTTTGCAATAGTGAAGCAAGAACATCAGTACATGTAGTGTTCTGCGACTGGGATATACATGTATTTTTGTCGTGTCGGTGTGGAACGTGGATTATGGCCTCCAGGGAGCTTGTAACTCGAGGCCAGACATTTGGAACGAGTGAGAAACGGGGACTGCAACAAATATGTACGCGTCATTTGTCGTCCTCTTGTTTATGGCGACATTGGAATGACACTCAGCGATACAATTCAGACTTGCTTGTGTGACAAGTTTTTCGAGAATGAAAGTAATGTTCTGTAGACTGGTTATTTTTAAACTTGCCGATCTCGTACGGTCTATCTCAGAGTCGACTGACATCTAGCGGCATGGCTCATTGACTTGCACCACTGATTAAGGCGCTTCCTCCGCAGTGCTTGAGCACAATTTGAGAACACAAGTCTCCTTGTTTTCTCTTGGTGATTTCTGTTTTGTGCTACTTTGGATAGTTGCATAAGATTTTACATGTGCGTGTGCTTGGTTTGCTTGAAAGTATATACTGCACCCAAGAACGTAAATTGCCAAGCCTCCTTCAAATGATATTGTAGTATTCCACACAATATTTCCCGTTTATTGTCAGTCTCAAGATTAACACAAATTCCTACGAATGTCGCTTCCCACCTGCCATTTGTGAAGTCCCTACATTTAATATTGCAGTTTGTTTCAATGATAAACATCCTCACAACGTTGATTCAGTCGCCACTTCTAAGTGAGCGATTTGTTCTGTGTGGGCTTGACATCGATCATTAATCAAATCAAATCCAAACCGATCGCAAGGCTCGGAAGATCAGGGGATAGTAATTCAGTGCACGGGAGGTAACTCTTGTATTATGCCATCAGAAAAACAGCTTCTGACAGTTCCGGATTGCAAAAAACACAGAGATCTCATCGTGAATCACCTGTTTTATTTTCCTTGCGTCGACAGTACAATGCAGTGGTCAAACTTACAACGAAGATAACTGACCCTTAATTGCGACTTTTTGAAAACAGTTATTTAAATGTCGATTAAAAGGCAACCAGAACCCATTCCTTTTCAAAGCCAACACTACCAATAAGCAAAACATGATGACTGTGGTCTATGACTCAACCACAGGATTTTCAAAGACAATGCACGACCGCTAGATGTCTCTGTTGAAGGTCTACGTCTGAAAAATAGTATCTCATCACTGACTGAAATGTGGCTGGTCTAACACTTCCGTCAAATGGAGAGACAGCAGGACTTCCACCGACGGAAGCTCCTCGAGCAACAGAAAAGCTTTTACTCGATGTGTAAAGTGAAACATCCCCGCATGTTCTTCGTGCGTTGCAGATTTCAAGTTTATCGAAAAACTTAATGGCTGGATGTTACCTTTACAGAAAGGCAGTACAATTTTCGTGTACAAAAAAAACTGCATCTGATTTCGTTTATCCTGATTCGGCCCGACATGCAAACAAACGCGTGTAGTGTATGGTGTCACTGTAAACAGATAATCTTATCTACGCGTACAGTTAATTTTTGGCTATGATGGAAACTATTTTTTAAAGCTAAAAGCCAGTAAAATAGTCCGTTCTCAGTAAGCTTTGTATATACACTTTAAAATCTCACACGTACAACACCCTCCCCCCCCCCCTTTTTTTCTCTTCCCAAACCCCAATTTTAGAAGCATTTTGAGGGAAATGCGTTGCACTTTGTGATCACACAATGATATGAAATTGAAAGGCTTTTGGTCACAGAATCGTTTCGTGTTCTGTAAATTTTAATGAAACGCATTCCATCCCAAATGAAAGTTTGCATTACAGGCTCAAGGATCACGTCCCCTTTGATAAGCTAAATATAGTCATGACAAATGACACGTTACGGGGGAATAAGCAAAACTTCTACATGGCAATGACATAATGGATAGTCTGAAGATAGCTGTTACATCGAGTGTGGAGACAAGCTGATTTTCAGATGGGGAAAGGACAAAACCAAACGAAACGAAGCAAAAAAAAAAAAAAAAAAAAAAAACAGAGCGAAGCAAAACGAAACGAAACAGAACAACACAAAACGAAAAACCCTATTAAAAACCTTTTAAACGTATCACATAATAATATGATAATTACCTGCGATCTGCAGCGACTCAGTTTGGGAGGAACGTCGCAACTTTTTTCACTTAATTAACGTCGATACGCATTGGGTTCGTTATCGTCAGACAATTTTTTCTCTCCAAATGTTTATTGCGAGCTCTTGTTTGCAAAATGAAGGTACAGTGGAGGGGGGTGGGAGATCAATACATTACGTCAACGTCATATCCGTAGCAAAATAACAACAACAAATGGAAGCAAGATTAAAGACTAATGCAGCAAATGATTTCTAGGTTTTTGTTGTAAGTGTAGAAAGAGAAGATGTGGAGGTTGGACTCTATTTTCGCGTGCGTCTGCAATAAGCTCCTTGTGCAGCAGCTTCACCCTCTGTCGTCTAGGCAGACGGCGCCAGGAAAGGTCTGCTCTGGATGAGGGGCGTGGTCTCGCTGTTGCTCTCGCCCCTTAACCCCTGACTCTCGGGGGTCAAGGTCGTGACGTCACGCGGATTTCTCCAAGGGTGCGGTAAGTGGGCGACTCGGTCCTTAGAGCGTAGGCCAGGAGCATCAGCATGCTCACCATCATCAGAACGGAGAAGACCGACTGTGGGAACAGAAAGGGTGGAACATCTAATGTTAAGCTTGACGGGTACATGTAGAAGAGAGGTGAGATGGGGTTGGGACCTATGAGATAAAAGGTGTAAAGACGTTGTATCAAAGATCGCCCGTACACGATCTTTGGTTTTATGTAACGACTTATGTCTGGATGTCAAGCCACTTTACTCTTTACCCCCTGATCACCGGGATGCTTGATCGATCCTTCACCGGCACCTGACGACAAAAACTGTGACAGACAGAGAAGACGCACACAGTCAGGTACCAGCACCAGCTCCACTGCCTGAGAGTATTCCAACCTGATGCTGGGTCACGGTTGCATACAAGGGTTACTGGCACTACAGTGTGCCATGGCTGCCCTGACAGGTACACAATTTTACTCCTGGACGGGAGATACATATATACACAAAGAACCAGCATTCAAGTTGCGTTAAAATGACATAAGTGGGTGTGAAGTCGGTTAACGAGAGCTGGATTACAAATATTATTGATTAATCCTGAACGATTACCCAATTTGTTTCAGTTCTGTCTACAAAAGCACGTAAGCCACACTACCAAT
>JAWQFJ010001418.1:81026-91026 GCA_034096865.1 Theodoxus fluviatilis
AGGCCAATCAAGCAGCCCACAACTGGGCATACTAGGTAATCAGGTAAACCGGTCGAAAAACACTATGTTTCTTCATCTTCTCTGCAACTAGCACACTATCAGGTAAGCCAGTTATAAATAAGTACTGTTTTCCACTTGTAGGCTACATCATCCAGGGGGCACACACAAGAATAGCAAATTTATATCTCTGCTTCTGGTGTTGAAATAGGTAAAGGTCTTTAAAATCACAGATGGTGTGCTTGCATCTCCATCTCTGTAAGAGTACACTAAGACAAAAAATCGGGATCACAGTGAGATCTTTTATACTGCGCCATCTGCGACATACTCGGTTGGAAACAATCAAGCAAAATCCACACCGGCAGAGACTAAGGTAACCCAGTCAGGCTTGTCACACCTGAGACAGATTCAAATGAGCATACAAGAGAGCACAAGTAACACTCTTCGATGACTCCCTCCCTTGGGGCATGATCTGGAAGGACCAATCAAGTCTGTCACACTTCGGGCAGACACAGGAAAGCCAATCAAGGGTAATAGGTGATTTGTCTCCTCGTCCACCGCAACTGAGACACATCCAGGTAAAGCCAGTTGAGCATGCCGAAGTGATGCAGACTCAAGTAAACAATTAAGCACCCGTGCAGGGCTAGAATGACAACAGCAGGTAGCGTTTATCACTCCGATACTTAAGATGGCTTTCGCAACTTTGTGTAAGAAATTCATCATACAGAGCCGGTCACCCTTGTGTGAGAAACTTTTCTCTCTCTCTCGTATTTAGAAGGTCTGTTCGGATCTTAGTTGAGATTTTAAACTGATATTCGATGAAAAATGATCTGAGTTTGACAAATCTAATACGAATGAAATGTTAAGAAAATTGATGCTTTGTGTGGATGTGACAGTAAGGAACGGATTTTTGTATCTTTTAAAATCCGTACTTGAACGTCAAACTTGCCAAACAACATTTGTATCCTCTTGAAAAAAACACTTTTCGTGTTGAAACGCTTTATTTATTTTGCGTTCGATGATTATAAATGTTGTTGCGACAATAAAGAGTTTCTGTAAATCAAAATTTGAACTAAATGGTCACAATCTATTTGCAGTATGTACAGTGTTTAAATTTTGATGTTAATGTGCAACAGACGAGTAGAATAATTCTTTACAAATTTAGCAACTTATTAAAAACATGCATATACCGCATGCACTGCTGAGATCGGAACATTTTCCGACTGCTGAGGCAGAGATCCTTAAGAAGCAAAGGTATCAAAGATTGCAGGACGACTACATTCACTCACTCCACTCCACTCCATTCCACTCCAACTCACCCCAACTCACTCCAACTCACTCCAACTCACCCCAACTCACTCCAACACACTCCAACTCACTCCAACTCACTCCAACACACTCCAACTCACTCCAACTCACTCCAACTCACCCCAACTCACTCCAACTCACCCCAACTCACTCACTCACTCCAACTCACTCACTCACCCCAACTCACTCACTCACCCCGACTCACTCACTCACCCCAACTCACTCACTCACCCCAACTCACTCACTCACCCCAACTCACTCACTCACCCCAACTCACTCACTCACTTCAACTCACTCACTCACTCCAACTCACTCACTCACTCATTCACTCACTCATTCTCTTACTCATTTACTCACTCATTTACTCACTCATTCACTCATTCACTCTCTCACTCATTCACTCACTCGCTCGCTCACTCACTCACTCACTCACTCACTCACTCACTCACTCACTCACTCACTCACTCACTCACTCACTCACTCACTCACTCACTCACTCACTCACTCACTCACTCACTCACTCACTCACTCACTCACTCACTCACTCACTCACTCACTCACTCACTCACTCACTCACTCACTCACTCACTCACTCACTCACTCACTCACTCACTCACTCACTCACTCACTCACTCATTCACTCACTCATTCATTCACTCACTCACTCATTCACTCACTCATTCACTCGATCTTCTGCACTCTTGGTGGAGCATAAGGTGCCGACAAAGCTCCGCCACCCAGGCCTGTCTTAGGCTAGCCACCGCAGTTCATGCCAGGATTTTCCTCTTCGAGCATTTCCTGCTCCGCTGTGCGCTGCCATGTGCCGAGAGGTCTTCCTCTCTCTCGCGCGCGCTTCCCAAGTGGTGCCCATGTTACTGCGACGTAGGGATGGCCGTCTATCTTCATGCGACGAACATGGCCAAGCCATGTCCAACGCCTTTCCTACGCTTCTTGAATATTGTTGTTGATCCCCGTTTGCTCCCCAATATGTCTTGGTGGGAGGTTCCTTGTTCCCAAAGAATGTAGAGTAGTTTTCGTAGGCACCTGGCTTCAAAGCTCCTGGGTCTGCTCTCGACCCATCCACCCCCGGTTTATTCTCCAGTTCTCCGCGACATAAAGAAGAACAGACCGTTTGTTGGAGCGGTAGATTTTTAGTTTTGTTGCACTGTTGAGGGAAGTTGATCTCCACACAATTGCCTACCTCTTGAATGCCTGCGACGCTTGTCCAGATCATGATGATGTCACTTTTTCTATGTCGCCATCTTCTGAGATGTTATTTCCTAGGTATATATACTTCATCCACGTCTTTTCCTCCAACTATTTCCACTCTCAGGACTTTGGTCTGTGATGGGTAAATATTGCGACTTAGTGAGTTTGCTGTCCTGTCCACGGCTGCAGTCCTCTTGAATGTCTCTGTAGGCGAGGACAACTACAAGAGGAGACCAATTCATGAAAATTTCGTCAAAATGGGGACATGTACATACCGGCAGATAACATTCTTCCGAAAGGATCGCGTCTCCTCGCGCTGTAGTATCTGGGTGGGATGAAGAATGGAGGCATTTCTGGAGGACATACACATTTGAGGGTATTTGTGTCTTTGACGACACACCTCATTCACTTGTCCCAGTATTCATGGCAATACGCACAAACTGACCATCTTCGACGCCGTGCAGACCTTCCCGACATGGACACGTAGACCGAGGCACACGATGCGAGACATGAGTCATCACAGGTGAATGAGGGTGCTACGCTAGAGATGTGTCAGAAGCAAGGTGCAGAGAAACTCCAGGCATTTGTGTCCTGTAGAATAAATGAATATCATCTAGAACCAAAAGTGATAAGGAACAGGGTTGATCACAGGAAAACTGCCTGAAAAGATAGATAAATGGCGGATATTCGACAGAAAGAAACTTACCTCTCGCTCCGACGATGTGCCTGTATGAGCTCAAACTCAACATTTACAGTTTCACAGGTCGCGCGCAGAAGCTGTATTCAACAGCTGTGCTCGGCTGTGTTTCCTTGATCTTTGTTGATGCCCGCTTACGGCATGAGGACTCATTGTGCCAATGCATTATTAGGCATCGGATATGCGCATTAATACTTCATGCTGCTTGATGGAAATGAAGAGACCAGCATGCATACAAATGTAATACCAAGCAGGCCTAGGTGCTGTGCAGCTGGCAGTACTTGTAGAATCAGCCGTGCTGAATGCTCAGCGACCTTGCAGCTGAGATGGCGAAGAAGCTCCCCAAAACTCCATGTCACTGTCTGGGCGACAGATTGCTAATAGCAATACATGAGCGATGAAGTGAAAATTAGGCAAAAGATGCTGGGCAAAATTTCATGAAATACCTCTAAAAACATCTCAGTGGATTTTACATAAGAACCCTGGCTTTTTATCCTTAACACTTATGGTTTTACATAAACACGGTTTTCTTTGTGCCATTTCGGGAAGAGAGCTTAAGTTTTATTTAAATTTACTAATTTGACTTCACATAACTTTTCTCCGTGGGCTTTAATCAGTGCTTATGCTACAGACATGCATTTTTCGTGGAAAGTGAATGAAAAGGGACTTGTGGTTTCAAATTCCCATTTCTTGCACTTCTGTCTTCTTTTCATATTGACGGTCACATATAATCATCCCACCAATTGGAAGGTACAGACGGATGTCTGGAGAAAGGTAAGGATGGATGGGTGGAGGAAGGTAAGGATGGATGGGTGGAGGAAAGTAAGGATGGATGGGTGGAGCACGGTAAGGATGGATGGGTGGAGGAAGGTAAGGATGGATGGGTGGAGGAAGGTAAAGATGGATGGGTGGAGGAAGGTAAGGATGGATGGGTGGAGCACGGTAAGGATGGATGGGTGGAGGAAGGTAAGGATGGATGGGTGGAGCACGGTAAGGATGGATGGGTGGAGGAAGGTAAGGATGGATGGGTGAAGGAAGGTAAGGATGGATGGGTGGAGCACGGTAAGGATGGATGGGTGGAGGAAGGTAAGGATGGATGGGTGGAGCACGGTAAGGATGGATGGGTGGAGCACGGTAAGGATGGATGGGTGGAGGAAGGTAAGGATGGATGGGTGGAGGAAGGTAAGGATGGATGGGTGGAGGAAGGTAAGGATGGATGGGTGGAGGAAGGTAAGGATGGATGGGTGGAGGAAGGTAAGGATGGATGGGTGGAGCACGGTAAGGATGGATGGGTGGAGGAAGGTAAGGATGGATGGGTGGAGGAAGGTAAGGATGGCTGGGTGGAGGAGGGTAAGGATGGATGGGTGGAGGAAGGTAAGGATGGATGGGTGGAGAAAGGTAAAGATGGATGGGTGGAGGAAGGTAAGGATGGATGGGTGGAGGAAGGTAAGGATGGCTGGGTGGAGGAGGGTAAGGATGGATGGGTGGAGGAAGGTAAGGATGGATGGGTGGAGGACGGTAAAGATGGATGGGTGGAGGAAGGTAAGGATGGATGGGTGGAGGAAGGTAAGGATGGCTGGGTGGAGGAAGGTAAGGATAGATGGGTGGAGGAAGGTAAGGATGGCTGGGTGGAGGAAGGTAAGGATGGATGGGTGGAGAAAGGTAAAGATGGATGGGTGGAGGAAGGTAAGGATGGATGGGTGGAGAAAGGTAAAGATGGCTGGGTGGAGGAGGGTAAGGATGGATGGGTGGAGAAAGGTAAAGATGGATGGGTGGAGGAAGGTAAGGATAGATGGGTGGAGGAAGGTAAGGATGGCTGGGTGGAGGAAGGTAAGGATGGATGGGTGGAGAAAGGTAAAGATGGATGGGTGGAGGAAGGTAAGGATGGATGGGTGGAGAATGGTAAGGGTGGATGGGTGGAGGAGGGTAAGGATGGATGTGAGGAGAATGGTAAGGATGGATGGGTGGAGGACGGTAAGGATGGATGTGTGGAGAATGGTAAGGATGGATGGGTGGAGGAAGGTAAGGATGGATGGGTGGAGGAAGGTAAGGATGGATGGGTGGAGGACGGTAAGGATGGATGGGTGGAGGACGGTAAGGATGGATGGGTGGAGGAAGGTAAGGATGGCTGGGTGGAGGAGGGTAAGGATGGATGGGTGGAGGAAGGTAAGGATGGATGGGTGGAGGAAGGTAAGGATGGATGGGTGGAGGAAGGTAAGGATGGATGGGTGGAGCACGGTAAGGATGGAAGGGTGGAGAAAGGTAAGGGTGGATGGGTGGAGCACGGTAAGGATGGATGAGTGGAAGAAGGTAAGGGTGGATGGGTGGAGCACGGTAAGGATGGATGTGTGGAGGAAGGTAAGGATGAATGAGTGGAGGAAGGTAAGGATGGAAGGGTGGAGGACGGTAAGGATGGATTGTCGGAGGATGGTAAGGATGGATGGGTGAAGGAAGGTAAGGATGGATGTGTGGAGGAAGGTAAGGATGGATGGGTGGAGGACGGTAAGGACGGATGGGTGGAGCACGGTAAGGATGGATTGTCGGAGGATGGTAAGGATGGATGTGTGGAGGAAGGTAAGGATGGATGGGTGGAGGACGGTAAGGACGGATGGGTGGAGCACGGTAAGGATGGATGTGTGGAGAATGGTAAGGATGGATGTGTGGAGGAAGGTAAGGATGGCTGGGTGGAGGAAGGTAAGGATGGATGGGTGGAGGAAGGTAAGGATGGCTGGGTGCAGCACGGTAAGGATGGATGTGTGGAGAATGGTAAGGATGGATGTGTGGAGGAAGGTAAGGATGGCTGGGTGGAGGAAGGTAAGGATGGATGGGTGGAGGAAGGTAAGGATGGCTGGGTGGAGGAGGGTAAGGATGGATGGGTGAAGGAAGGTAAGGATGGATGGGTGGAGGAAGGTAAGGATGGCTGGGTGGAGGAGGGTAAGGATGGATGGGTGAAGGAAGGTAAGGATGGATGTGTGGAGGACGGTAAGGATGGATTGTCGGAGGATGGTAAGGATGGATGGGTGGAGGAAGGTAAGAATGGATGGTTGGAGGAGGGTAAGGATGGATGTGTGGAGGATGGTAAGAATGGATGGTTGGAGGATGGTAAGAATGGATGGTTGGAGGAAGGTAAGAATGGATGGTTGGAGGAAGGTAAGAATGGATGGTTGGAGGAAGGTAAGGATGGATGGGTGGAGGACGGTAAGGATAAATGGGTAGAAAGAGGTAAAGATGGAGGGAGGGATGAAGATAACGGCCTCTCAGCCTGTTCAGCTAAATAGGGCCCTTGACTACACAAATCACAATTGTCAAGATTCACTTTCTTGAGCATTTCGCCCCTATACATCGAGACGCAATGGGTCTGTACTAACCCCCGCAACGCAGGGAGGCGCGAGCATGGAAATGCTATGGTACAATGCGGTCATTGGGGAACCCTGCGCTCAACCAGTGGAAGCGAGTCTCTCGCATTGGTGTCCGTGCTTGTGGTCGCACGAAGCTTGCCAAAGGTCTCTTTAGTATCATGATTCAGCTAAAAAGTAGCGACGCAGATGTCAACCACATAGTGACAACAGCAAGAGGCCTGCTTGGTGGGACAACCATGGTGCAGTGTATGGGGAAATATTTTGAATTGCTGATGATACTACACACTGGAATCGCTGGCTTGCACGGACTTGCAGGTGGGAAGTCAACTTCCATTACTGATACGACTTTTGCTCACAGATTCAAAAAGAAGAAAACAAATCCACACGTGGAGATCGAATGTGCCATTGTCCGATTCAAGAAGAACTCCCTTACACGCATGAGTGTCGGGCGATGAGTGTGTGAAAAGTTGTGTTGAAGACCTGATGATGCCGAAAGAATGAAAGTTTCGACTGAACTCTCAGTTGTTTTTTTCACTAGGACGACCAGGGCAGTCCTTAGCTTTCACAGATGCTACTCCGCATACTTGGGTCAGAATATAGGAGTGACCAGGAGATGACTATAAACTGTCTTGCAAACGAAAAACATAATTCAAAATACCCAAGGATATATATGAATGAACGTAGGGTCATTGCATCAAACATGTAACGTCAATCGCCAATGTTGAGGTATGATATGGAGAAATGGAAACATACTCGTCCTAGGCTAAATTAAGAATAATTCATGAGGCAGTTTGTGTGGGTTAGGTATCTAGCTTCATTTATTCAGGTGGATTCAGGACGTAAGCTTGATGTAAAATGTACTTATGCACCAACCTATTAAAATTACGGGTATCGATTTCTTCATTTTCATGCTTATGAGAGGGACCGGTGACGATAAAGGTATACAAGTATGGAAAAACATTTCAATCTCGCACAACCCTATGACACAAGATTGTCCCTAAATTGACAAAATGCCAGACACACGCATAGAAAACTATTCGATAAACAGGCCATTTGCGTGGATGGCAGTGATAGCCTTGGATCATTAACAGGTCCATTTTAGGAATGTCGTGCATATCAGAACATTACGGGTATGCAATTGTGGCAGCCGTTTGCAACTTCTTTCTTTTGAGTAAAATTCGTACACTGTCCGAAATACACACTATTTTCCTTTCGCCACTACCCTCTCCTCTCAGCTCCATCCCCACCCTCTCTTTTCCAAACCAAGCCCACCCACCACTCACTCTCCATCCTTTCCACATACTTAGAACGAGCTACTGAGTGACAGAATTACAGACTGAATCACACGAATTTTGCAATGAATGTTTGGTTCATAGCAGATGGGAATACCCCCCCCCCCTCAGATGTAAACTTCTGAACGGGAAAGGAAAATTTAACTCCGGTGATTTAAGCATGGCATGATTCGTGTCCTTCAATTGTAAAGTTGGCGGAGATTAAGATCAATGCATGGAGCATGGAACTAGGAGCATCGTAAAAAGGCAACCTGTGCGAGAAATAAAGGTGAGTAATGGAATCGGAAAAGATGCAAGGCATTTGATCCACATTCGGAACGATTTCTGTTCAGATTGTCGTTGGTGGTTGTGTATTTGCTAACTACAAACAAGACAACAAAACAATTTCCGAATCTAATGAGCAATTTTGGAATCTGACAAAAGCAAAAGACTTTATTGACCTACGTACGAAAAATTGTCTCTTCGACCACTCTCTGCAGTCACATAAGCGCCATCACTGCATGCATTTAGCAAGTTATGGGCGTGGCTTTATATGATTTTTTCCGCATATCTCTGTCCACTCCAGGCTCCGCCAGCCCCACACCCCACCCCCACCCCCATTTCCCACCAGGGTGCTCCACCCCTAGGACTGACACGTCATTGTCTCAGCTGTGGGTATTACTATACTCCCTTTTTATGGTGCAGTGGACGGTAACGGAGCTGCTGTCTCTGTGCTCCCATACCCTTCGCTGCGGGTCTCACCGTCTCGACGGTCAGTCAGGAGTGGCGTCACGTCATCCTCCCGATGGCGACTGCTGGCCGCTTGGGCTTCCGTGTCTTCAGCGGCATGTCTTACCGCGGGGTGGGGATCGGGGTGGAGGTGGTAGCGAGCAGCATCGCTGTACTGGGTAGGGCTCTCATGGTATCTGATGTAGCTTGGGAGTGCGGTGAAATCGTTGCCGTCCAGTGGTCCTTGGATGTTAACCTGATGACAGGAATGGGCATCGCCACAGCAGTGGCCTTGACAGACGGGCTGCTCGGGAGCGGGGCTTGCTGGACGGCTGATCCGCAAGGAGGCGACGTAGCAGAATGCCAGGATGATCACGGCAGGACTCAACGTCCATACGCATACCTGCAGGAGAGAGAGAGAGAGGGAGAGAGAGAGAGAGAGAGAGAGAGAGAGAGAGAGAGAGAAAGAAAGAAAGAAAGAGAGAGAAAAAAAAGAGAGAGAGAGAGAAAGAGAGAGAGAGAGAGAGAAAGAGAGAGAGAGAAAGAGAGAGAGAGAAAGAGAGAGAGAGAAAGAGAAAGAGAGAGAGAGAGAGGTGTTCTGAAATCGTGGCCATTGAAAAACTAAATTCAGGTCACACATCTCAGTAAATCCAACAGAAGACAGAAATGACTTACTGCTGTAGTTATGTGCAAGCACGAAAATCTGTCTCATCCAGTGAAATTGACATATCCATTATTGCCATAATCACTCAAATGGAAACAGTGACTTATCATAATGTGCTTAAGGCCACGTGATGCAAAGTTTTCCGTTGGCTTTATCAAACAATCTTGTTCATGAGGTCAAGTGATGTGTTGGCAAATTCTTTCCATGTATATTATGTGTGAGTCCTTTTAAGCATTTCGGTTTGAAAGTGAGTGAGAGAGAGAGAGATAGATAGATAGAGAGATAGAGAGAGAGAGAGAGAGAGAGAGAGAGAGAGAGAGAGAGAGAGAGGAGGATTGAAAAACAAGAGAAGGCAAGTAAGCAGGCAGTTATGACTGAGGCGGTAGACTTACCAACTCCACGGCGCTGTTCCAGAAGAGATCCACTGTGACGGTGTTGTTGGGGACTGAGTCGTGGTACTGGGAGGCCTTCAGGCAGTCACTCCTGAAAAGTTTCATACAATCTTCCTCTCGTTATTTCATCACACTAGTGTCTGAAACTACTATCCTTCAATTACAGAAGGGTGAGTCGCACACAACGGACAACAAAGACATGTACATTCCAGGTACCCGGGTATTCCATACAGGAGGGACAGAAATGTGCCAGTGCAATAGAGATTGAAATGGTTCGAAATTGTTTCGTTAAGAGTACAGAGCATAAGGCATTGCTGCAATCATGCCAGTGATGCTTTTGACGGAGAGGCGACATGTGAAAGTAATAAAAATAG
>JAWQFJ010001419.1:0-30000 GCA_034096865.1 Theodoxus fluviatilis
AAGAAGGATAGCAAGTTTTCTAATGCGATAAGCATGAAAATTCCAGTCAGTTTTTGGTCCCTAATACGTCAAGACGGACAAATAAGGCGTACATGTACACGCTAATAGTTCAAATAGACACATGGACAACAGGTATTTCGAGGTCGTGTCCATTTTTAATCGCACGGCAAAACACCCAGGTAGAAGATACCCATCACGGCCCTATACGTCAAGCTGTCTCGAAACGTTTGCTGACATGCTAGGAAACCGTTATCTGCAGAAGAGCAACAAAACAAAAAAAAATAAAGATCTCGGTGGAAAGGCTCCCGTCTATGACGAAGATCCGCGGAGATTTTTCAAACACAAGTACGTACTGGTTTAACACAGCTACCTTTTTTTTTTTAAACTACAAAAGCGTGCGTTCAATACCAATGTTTGATGACAGTTAGATCTTTTGCGCTCACTGATTGGAGCACGTTCCGCTTATCATACCTTCTTCATAAACACGGAAACAGACTCGACCCGTAGCAAGTTTCTAATGGATAACATGAAAAATTCCAGTCAGTTTTGGTCCCTAATACGTAAGAGGACAAGTAAAAGGGTACAGTACGCAGATATTGAAATAGACACATGGAAACAGTATTTCGAGTGTCATTTTAATCGCACGACAAACACACAGGTAGAAAATATCTACGGCCCTAATCAAGTCGAAACGTTTGATGACATGCTAGATAAAGCGATTATCTCAGAAGAAGTAAAGATCTCGGGTGGAAAGGCTCCCGGTCTTGACGAGATCCCGGGAGAATTTTTCAACACAAGTAGTATTTACACACTACCCTTTTTAATAAAACTCTTCAATACAATGTTTGATAGTAAGATCTTTCCACGTGATTGGAGCACGTCCGTTATCATCCTTCTTCATAAACAAGGAAACAGACTCGACCCTGCAAACTATAGAGGCATCTCCCTACCAAGCACACATTCAGCGTGGCTGAGACTATAGTGAATATATCTCTGTGTTCAGAATGCCAAGCGCAATGAGCAACTGTGCTAACTAAGCGACTGCACACATGGGCTGAAAAGAAAGGGAAAATCTGTATGGAACAGGCTGGTTTCTGGACAGAGTAATCGACTATAGACCAAATTTTCACACTTCACTGCATGATAACCAGACATGTGTATGGAGGGGGCAGAGGGAAACTATACGTAGCATTTATAGATTATAAAAAAGCCTTCAATTCTGATGACCGTCAGATCCTTTGGCGTGCACTTGCACACGCAAATGTTTCCAAAAAATTCCTTGATATGCTAAAAGCTATGTACGCCCAAGTAAAAAAGCCTGTGTCTGGTGGAAGGGCATCGACTGCCCCATTGGAACGAAACAAGGTGCCTTAGATATTCCAAACTATTTTTTCTCTACATTAACTAAATTGCAGATTATCTTCGTAAAAATGGTAAACATCAACCTTGCATGTACGTCTAAACGAATTGCTCTGGAAATATACAGATAAGACCAAAGTCATGGTTTTCCGGAGAGGAGGGCACCTTGCACAAGGTGAAAAGTGGTTCTTAAATGGAAAATAACTTGATGTAGTGAATAATAATAAATACCTGGGTTATATGTTTTCTACTAGACTCTCAACAACAGTAGCCTTAGACAGCCTGGCTACTGCAGCGAAACAAAAAAAATGCATCTGTTTAAAATGATTTGGAACCTTAAGAATATGACACCTAGAATATTTTTCCGCCTCTATGACGCACAGGTCCAGTCTTCCCTACTATACGCGGCAGAGATATGGGGTCTTGAGGAACATAAACGTGTAGAAAAAAACTCACCTGTTTGCTTGTAAACGCTTTTTAAACGTGGACTATAGAACACCTAACAGTTTAGTTTATGAAGAAACAGGAAGGTTTCCACTTGCTATAAACAGTACAATGAGAGCAATAAATTACTGGCTAAAACTTACTAAAATGGTAAGCTACCCAGGCAAGCATACCTCATGTTGTCTAACACGAAGATCACAGATGATCTAAACTGGGCAAAGTCAGTTGAAAATGAAATATACAAGGCCGGCTATGCGTATATCTGGAGAAATGGAGGCGCTACTACCGAGAGAAGTTTTCTTGTAAAATTGGAATAGGCTACAAGATTGCTATAGGCAGAACTGAAACAGCAAAATTCCTGAAAAGGAAAGATTCAAAATGTATCGATCCTTCAAAAGAACATTAGAAAGTGAAAAATACTTAGAATACATTGAGATAAAATTCAGAGAAGTATTTATCCGGTTTAGATTTGAGGTGAATGAATTACATGGTAACAAGCAATCTATGCGCAGTCACAATGTAGACCAACATTGCCTCCTTTGTGGTGAAATTGAGATAAAAACATAAATGAATACATCAAATGTCCAGAAGCTGCTGATACCATCTTTTTTATAGATGGACGTGGATACATGAAAACACGCAAGGTAGCAATGTATCTTTATTATGCCTTCCGATTACAAGATTAACTTCTTGCTAGTTTAGAACAAGACCATGAATAATAAAGTTATGATTGAAGAATGTATTCTTACTATTTCTATTGTTTGTTTGTCACTGATATGTACTAGCCAATGTGTTTACTTGGATTGTACGCCTTGTTTCAAATTGTGGCTCAAGTATACTGGCTCCTCAAAAAGAAGCAAGTCGTGTACATGTATGTACTGTTGTGATGAGTCGGTGGCCTGAACGATAAGATCAATCAATCAATCAATCTCTCTCTCTCTCTCAATCTCTCTCTCTCTCTCTCTCTCTCTCTCTCTCTCTGCCTCTGTGTGTGTGTGTGTGTGTGTGTGTGTGTGTGTGTGTGTGTGTGTGTGTTTCTGTCGGTGTCTGTGTGTGTCTGTTTGTCTCTCTCTCTCTGTGTGTGTGTGTGTGTGTGTGTGTGTGTGTGTGTGTGTGTGTGTGTGTGTCTGTGTGTGTGTGTGTGTGTGTGTGTGTGTGGCTGGCTGGCTGTGTGTGTGTGTGTGTGTGTGTGTGTGTGTGTCTGTCCATCCGTCCGTCCGAACGTCTGTCTGTCTCTTTCTGAGTGCGTGTGCGTGTCTGTGTGTGTGTGTGTGTGTGTGTGTGTGTGTGTGTGTGTGTGTGTGTGTGTGTGTGTGTGTGTGTGTACGTGTGTATATGGGTGTGTCTGTGTAATGAGGAAAGTTGTTTCCCAGGTATCTTAATTACTTGAGATAAGACTTGGTTTTTGCTGATTGGTAATCCGAGGGCTGTGTGGGGTTTGCCGTGTGAGGGTGGAGTGAGGAATTGAGTTCTGACCCAAGGGTGGTGAGCGATGTTTGCTCTGGGGTCTGAACTAGTGGTGAGTTCGTGAGTTAATTATGAGATGATAGCTATGTTAGCGAGGGAAAAGAGTCAGCAGTTAGTCAGCCCAAGGAAAGGAGAGAGGAGAAGTCAGTCTGCTGTACAGTCTGCGTGGAGTGGACGGTCGCGCTGCGTGGAGCGGGCTTTCTGGCGGTGCAGTCTGCCTACTGAGGAGAGAGGGGAGAGGTCGGTCTGCCGTCGTTCAGCCATCCGTCAATCGTCAGTCTGCCTTCAGTCCAAGGATGGAGAAGAGAGAAGACAGAGCGTGGTCCGCCTGCTGAGAGACGAAGGAGAAGACGAAGAGACTAAGAAGAAGACGAGAGAAGAGAGAGAGAGTGAGAGGCAGAGCATGGGCAGAGGTGAAAGGTTGGTGAAAACCTTTTATTCGAGTCGATAGTTATATTTGCCAAGGGCTGACCTGCGTATTTTATGTTTATATTAGAAGGCTGACCGATCCTGTTTTATGTTTATATTAGAAGGCTGACCGATACTATTTTATGTTTATAATAGAAGGTTGACACATATTTTACTTGTGCTGTGGGGTTTTAGTATTGTTTTCCCCTTGGGAGTGAAATAGCGGAAGAATTAGGTGTACATTGTATGAAATTGAGGTTATCGAGGGTGTTGTGGTTGAACCAGATAACCGAGTAACATGCTTTTTACTATTATTTTTCTTTTCTACCCCTGTTACGGGCATGTTTTTGTGATTTGTCATAAAGACATGTACTTAACCCTGGGACCGTGTTGTTTTCGTTTATGGATCCCCGTAACAGAGGGTTAGAAAGTGGGGGCTCGTCTCGGGAGATTTAATTTGAAGAGAGTAGAAAGTGGAGGCTTGTGCCGAGGATTGATCTGTTTTTATATTGAATCATTTTATTGAAGAATTGAGCTTAGAAGATTTTTACTGAGTGACATTTTTGACATATTTGGTGTACTGCCTGTTTTAAAAATGTCCCGATTTTTTGTGTAACCCGTTGGTGCGAGGGATTAGGAGAGCAAAGTTGGAAGACTTGTTGAAGTTAGCAGAGGACAATGAGATTGGGGTGGCTGAAGAGTTGAGATCTGATGTGAAGGCAATGCGAGATTTGTTGATAGTGGAACTGTTTCCCGAGGACGATACTGATGAGGAAAGTAATCATGGGGAAATCGAATGTCAAGATGTTGCAAGGGAAAAGGACAACTCAGGCCTCACTTTTGATCAGCGGTTACGCTTAAGGCATCTGGAGATAGATTTGGAAATGAAGAGATTGGAAAATGAGAGAGATTTGGAGATGGAGAGATTGAGAGATAGAGAGAGGGAGAGAGAATTTATGCGAGAGAAAATGGAATTTGAGAGACAACAGCCAGGGAATAGACATACTCCCGAGGGAGAGGAATTTAGGATAAATGACTGTCATCGTTCCGTCCCTCAGTTTGAAGAGCAAGATATTGAGAAGTTTTTCTCGCGGTTTGAGCATGTCGCAGACAAGTTGCATTGGCCTAGGCCGTACTGGTGTTTGATTCTGCAGAGTCAATTGAAAGGAAAAGCGAGTAAGGCTTATGGTTCCTTGGAGGGTGAGGATAGGGATGACTATGAGAAAATCAAGGAAATGATCAGATTGGCCTACCAACTAACTGGGGAAGTGTATCGGCAGAAATGTAGAGACATGAAGAAAGAGGGAGGCGAGACCTTTTGTAATTTTGTGGCTCGAGCAGCAAATGCTTTTGACTTGTGGTTGAGGTCAGAACAGGTGAATTCTAGTTATGAAGCATTGAGAGAGCTCCTGTTGCTAGAAGATCTGAAAAACAAAGTTCCCCTGACAGTGCGTGTATATCTTGAAGATCAACATGTTAAATCAGTTCGAGAGGCTGCTGAATTGATGGATAAATACATGCTGATTCACAAGGTACAGAATGGGCAGAGTCATGTCAGAGCTGGTTCCCATAACCCCGTGGAAAGTAGAAGGGACATTGAATGCCAAAGGTGTCAGAGAATTGGCCATGTAGCTGCTGAGTGTCGTGCACTGCCGGTACAGGAAAACAAGAATGGTCTAGGGCGATCTTCGGCTGTAAGGACTAGCACATTGAAATGTTCGTTCTGTCACAAGTTGGGTCATGTGCTGGAGAACTGTTTTGCCAGAAAGACGGAACAGCAGAAAGTAGTTGGATTTGTAAGGGACAGGACTGAGAAAGTCATAGGTTCCAAATACGAGAAATATGTATCCAAGGCTGGTCTTTCTGTCAGTGATCATGATCCGTATAAAGAGGTGACAGTTTTTCGGGATACAGGTGCGTTTGTGAGTCTTGTTAGCAGAAAGTCTGTGAGTAGACCTGACATGTCAGACACGGGAAAGAAGGTGATCATCCAGGTGGTAGGGCAGAAGTACCAGTGCGTGCCCTTGCAAAGATTTTGGATAAAATCAGAGTTTGTCTCAGGAAAAGTGTTGCTTGGTGTGGTGGATAAACTACCGATCCCAGAGGTTGACATTTTGTTGGAATCGGATTTGACAGACAGGTGTTGTACCCAGTCGCATATCCCTGTGTTGAGAGTTCAGTCCCCCCCATGATGTAGAATCAGAGAGTTCCGATAGTTCCGACTACTATCCCGCCTGTGTTACGACCCGATCCATATCAAGGAAGAAAGTAGAAGAGGATGTGTTGGATGAGAACGGGGAAACCCTTTCTCAGTTGTTTGATAAGGCTGACCCAGGGTCTAGCGTGAGTGACTTAGGCAGTTCCGGTGAGCACCCCTCGGGGGGAGGTGTGGCAGAACCAGCTGGTCTTAGGTGGGATAGGACAGAACTACTTCAGCAACAAGTACGGGATGAGAGTTTGAGGGAGTGTTGGAGAAAGGCCATGGAACAAGGGGGGGAGGAATATGTAATCCAAGATGGGATATTGATGAGAATGGAGAAGGTTAAGGTTCAGCCTGGCTATGAGGAAAAAAGGGGCAGATTGTGGTACCTCAGTCATATTGGGCGGAGATTTTGAGACTTGCTCATGATGGACTGTTTGCGGGGCATTTGGGACGTACCAAGACCTATGACAGCTTGAAAGCCGATTTTTTCTGCCAGGGATGTTACAAGAGGTTGCTCAGTACTGTAAGACTTGCCACACGTGCCAGGTGATGGGAAAACCCAATCAAGTAATCTCAAAAGCAAACTACAAGAGATTCCCGTGACCCAGTCTTTTCACAGAGTACATGTGGATGTAATTGGCCCTCTCTCTCGGACAGCTCAAGGCAACCAATATATCTTAACCATTATGTGTCATGCCACTCGTTTCCCAGAAGCCATCCCTTTGCGGAAAGTAACAGCAGCCCTTGTGTCCCGAGCACTGTTGAAATATTTTACCCTACTGGGGTTACTGGAGAAAATCCAGAGTGTCAGAGGATCCAATTTTACCTCTAAGTTTTTTAGACAAGTTGCAAGTCTTTTAGGCATTAAGCTGGTGTTCTCCTCAGCCTATCATCCTCAGAGCCAAGGAGCAATAGAGAGGTTCCATCAAAGCATGAAGACCATGCATGAAGAAAAGCATGCTTTTGTCTTTGACAACCAGAAGGATTGGAATGTGGGACTTCCCTATGTACTGTTTCCTGCCCGTGATGCCCGACAAGAGTCTCTTGGATTCTCTTTGAGTTAGTTTATGGACACTCTCCCAAGGGTCCCTTACAGCTGATAAATGCAGGGTGGTTGGAGAAGAAGTCTGAGGAAAGCATGCTGGGTTACGTGTCACATGTGAAAGACAGGTTGTATGATGCAAGTGAGATGGCCAAGAGGCACCTCCAAAGCTCCCATCAAAAGACAAACAATGGTATGATAGACAGGCTAAGAAGCGACATTTTAACCCTGAAGATAAGGTTTTATTGTACTTGCCCATTGATCGGTCAGCCTTGCAAGCCAAGTATTTTGGGCCGTATGAGGTCATACGTCAGATCAGCCCAGTAGGGTATATTATCTCAACCCCCGATAGGCGAAAGAAGACCCGTTACTGCCATGTAAACTTGCTCAAGGAGTATCACCAGCGATCAGAGGCCTGTCGGGTGACTGTGGTGAAGGAAGCCGCCGGTGCGCCGGAGGGGGACCAGGGAGTGGAGCCTCTACTGACAAACTCGAGCGTGCTACGGGAGCTGAAGACTAAGCTACAGCACCTGTCCGCCGAGCAACAGACCCAGCTGGAGGAGCTCCTACACGAGTTCGCGGTCCTGTTCCCCGACAAACCTACCGTTACTCACCTGGTGGGGGATGCGACCCCCGTGCGGCAACGTCTATATCGGGTAAACCCGATGAAGAGGAAGATTATAGAGGCAGAAATCCAGAGCTTGATAGACCACGATATTCTGGAACGCTCGACGAGCGACTGGTCCTCTCCCTGTGTGTTGGCGCCGAAACCTGGCAGACGCTATCGGTTGTGCGCTGACCTTCGCAGGGTCAATCAGTTGATCAAGGCTGATGCTTTTCCCTTACCGCGCATAGACGACTTGATCGATGACATTGGATCTGCTAGATACTTGACAAAGTTAGACTTGTTGAAGGGGTATTATCAGATCCCCCTCAGTGCTCGTGCCAAGAAGATACTGACCATCTGTACGGCGTCCAGACTCTACCAGTTCAAGAGATTGCCGTTTGGACTAAAGACCGCTCCTGCGGTTTTCCAGAGACTGATGAATACACTCTTCCATGACTTACCGTGTTTTTCTGTGTATCTGGATGGTGGACTGCTGACTAGTGATACGTGGGAGGAACATGTAGCCGGACTGAGGAAGGTTTTTGAGAAACTGGCCAGTGCCAACATGACGGTGAACTTAGCTAAAAGTGACTTTGGACAGGCTAAAGTGACCTACTTGGGACATGAGATAGTTAGGGACTGTGGCCCTACTAGACCCTAAAGTGGACGGGGTCAGAGATTTTCCTGAGCCAAGGACGCGCCGACAGGTGCGACGGTTCCTAGGGATGCTAGGATACTATAGGAGGTTTTGTCAAAACTTTGCCACTGTAGCGGAACCTCTGATTTCTCTGTTGCGGAAGGACGTGACCTTTCGGTGGAGTGAGCAGTGTCAACGGGCCTTTGAACTGTTGAAAGCTCTGTTGTGTCATGCCCCTATCCTCGCCGCACCAGATCTGTCAAAACCTTTTAAGCTTGCTGTCGATGCCAGTGCTTTAGGTTCTGGAGCTGTACTATTTCAGGTCGGAAGTGATGGTCTCGATCACCCCGGGGGTTTCTTTTTCAAAAAGTTTAACAAGCATGAGTTAAACTACTCTACTGTTAAGAAGGAAGCCTTAGGTCTGATGCAGGCTCTCAAACACTTTGAAATCTATCTAGAAGGTCACCCAGAGCCGGTGACGGTGCTTACTGATCACAATCCTTTAACTTTCATTCATCACATGAAAGCAACAAATCAGCGCATTCTCTGCTGGAGCTTGGCGTTGCAAGAGTACAATCTGTCCATTTTGCATATTCCTGGTTCTGAGAATGTCATGGCTGATGCCCCATCTAGAGCTTTTGATGCATGATTTCCTGTGTATTCATGTATATGTTACAGGGAATAAGAACATTTAGGGAATAAGCTTAATCCCTGAAATTTAAGGGAATAGGCTTATTCTCTGTTTCAACTGGGGAGTAAGCTTATTCCCTTTAAAAAATCAGGGATTTAGCTTAATCCCTGAAATGGGAGGTGATTTTTTTGGCTTATTCCCTGATTAGTTTAAAGCACACAAACAGAAACACTAATACAAGATTTGTTGCTTTATACATTAGTTTATTCATAAATTCACAAGGATCAAAATACAAGATGAAAATATTGCTGCTCACAAACAATAAACTATGAAGAATTTGCGGGGCTCCGAAGAGAAGGAAAATGTCTAAAGTTGGTATGCTACCTCTGCTGGTCGTTTTGTTGTAAAGGCTCTAAGCACGCAAAACTTGGTAAGATGTTCCTGGTAGACCATAACCCATGAGTATCCTCCCTGTTTAAGTGACTGGTAGTCAATTAAATCCACTTGAGATCTTGATCCAAAGGACTGTGACAGGAGAGGCTTCACAACAATGCCTTTAATCGTAGGTCTTCTTTTTATTCCTGACACTGAACGCACAAAGACTTGAACAAAGTGACACTGGCCTCTGTTATGTTTGCATCCCATCCTCTTTCAACATTTTATCACGGCCACCATGGCCAGTGACAACATGGATTTGCTTTAAAACATCGTACATTTCCTCAACACATATGAAGTGTTTTGGTTGCTCAGTTTCGTCTTTTTGCTTTAGAACGAGTTTGGATACTTGCCCACAGGTAAGAATTTCATACCCTCTTAGAAGGTGCCTTTGATGTTGGGTTTTAGTAGCTGATGTTGCTGCTGCTTCCTTCACTTCATCTAAAATTCTATGGTACTCATCTCTGGTCATAAGTAATGTATTTGCTTTCTTCTTATTTTTTAGCACTTCCTCAAGATATACTTCTTCTTTCGCGTCCATGTTGCTTGATATGAATCACAGACTAGACTGACTTTTTCAATTGAACTGAATCTGCCCGAGGAAAGATCAAAACACAAACACCGACAACAGTTCACGAAATCATTCTGTATTTATCAAGAGAGTGAGTAAAAGTCAAGAAAGAACTAATTTCCAAGCAAAAGAAGTTTTAAAGAGTGATCAAAGCTCACTGACATCGACTTTATATATGGTAAAATGTACACGTCTTTCTGTTTGTGTGTTTTAAACTAATCAGGGAATAAGCCAAAAAAATCACCTCCCATTTCAGGGAATAAGCTAAATCCCTGATTTTTTTTAGGGAATAAGCTTACTCCCCAGTTGAAACAGGGAATAAGCCTATTCCCTTAAAATTTCAGGGATTAAGCTTATTCCCTAAATGTTCTTATTCCCTGTAACATATATACACCTGTGTCTGTATAGTATTGGATTGAAATGTGACAGAAAAGAAATTGTTGTCCCGTGTGGAAACAACAAATTTCTTTTCGTTTAAAAGGTGGGGGCTGTAATGGGGAAAGTTGTTTCCCAGGTATCTTACCTGAGATAAGACTTGATTTTTGCTGATTGGTAATCCGAGGGCTGTGTGGGGTTTGCCGTGTGAGGGTGGAGTGAGTACGAATTGAGTTCTGACCCAAGGGTGGTGAGCGATGTTTGCTCTGGGGTCTGAACTAGTGGTGAGTCCGTGAGTTAATTATGAGATGATAGCTATGTTAGCGAGGGAAAAGAGTCAGCAGTTAGTCAGCCCACGGAAAGGAGAGAGGAGAAGTCAGTCTGCTGTACAGTCTGCGTGGAGTGGACGGTCGCGCTGCGTGGAGCGGGCTTTCTGGCGGTGCAGTCTGCCTACTGAGGAGAGAGGGGAGAGGTCGGTCTGCCGTCGTTCAGCCATCCGTCAATCGTCAGTCTGCCTTCAGTCCAAGGATGGAGAAGAGAGAAGACAGAGCGTGGTCCGCCTGCTGAGAGACGAAGGAGAAGACAAGAGAAGAGAGAGAGAGAGAGTGAGAGGCAGAGCATGGGCAGAGGTGAAAGGTTGGTGAAAACCTTTTATTCGAGTCGATAGTTATATTTGTCAAGGGCTGACCTGCGTATTTTATGTTTATATTAGAAGGCTGACCGATCCTGTTTTATGTTTATATTAGAAGGCTGACCGATACTGTTTTATGTTTATAATAGAAGGTTAACTGTCTGCCTGTCTGTGAGTGTCTGCCTGCCTGCCTGCCGCCTGTCTGTCTGTCTGGGGTGGGAGGAAGAGAACTTGCTGTTATCATGCAAGCGATTTTGCATTGAGCTCTACAGTCATTATTTACGGCAAAACGTGCGTTCGACGAAGTATAATGCTTCTCACCCTCAGCGGCCGAATCTCGTCCCCAAATGCTGCCAAGATGTCGGTCGATTTTCCTTGTGTATTCTCTGGCGATCTTAGAGCTCTGTAAGCATTCTGGGCTGGTGAGGAAATATGCACGATGGAGGGGGGGTTGGGGGGGAAGGGGGGGGGGGTAGGCTAAGCTGCGACCCACAAAGACAGCTCTTAGATTTTAATTACTAATGGACATTAAGCTATCGTTATTTCCTTGATGCATGCCATGGAAGTCTCATCTTTCCTGTTAAAGCCTCACATTTCTCTCTCGTGTAATTGACGCTGACGAAGAGGCTTCAGTCGATGTAACTGTGTCATCCTGTTCATCGAGACAAGATTTTCCGTCAGACAGTGAGGCAGTGTTCGAGGAAGTTGGCATTTCCCATGGCTTGGCATCGAACCCACAGCGGATACTTGGGACGGCCTAAGTGATGTGGGAGCGTACAACTCATCAGGCAACCGGGTCGTCGTAGTGTGAGCAAAGTATCCGTAGGCCCTTCCGTCCGGCACAGACAAGCCTGCGTCGCTCACACCAGACAGACCATTCACCAAGACTGGTGAAACCATAAGAAGCACGTCAGATCAGTCTATCAGAGACTCCTTTGCAGAGCTCTGAGCCTCTGGGATGAAACAGATGGCCAATATCGCTTCTGATGGGCAGGCATCTTAAGGAGACGGAGGAAAATAGCATCAGTGTGCTGAAAGGTAGAAGACAGAATCTCAACGTATTCTAATTACCGTCTGCCCATTGTGTGGTATGTGGCAGGCGGTTGAAATAAACATAATGAGGGTGTGCGCAGTTGAACATGGTAGAGCTTCTCTGAACTCTGTGTACTTTTGCTTTGTGGAGGGAAGGCTTACAAACCAGATAAGAATGTCAAAGCAGAGCAACAAGAGTTTCAATAAGTGTTTGAGCTTGAATGGACTATTAATGGAGGTTTCCATCCCATTCAGCTGATAAGTCTTTTTTTCGTAATGCCACACCGACGCGAGTCCAGACAACTAAGTGACACGTAATGTAATTTCAATGATTTCCCATCAATTTCCACGGGGTTGGCTTGGTGGTCTTCATTTTCTCTTGCTTTTAATTCAAACTTCTCGGAAGCAGAGTCTCGAGATCTTTAGCACTCTGAAGTTGTTGCAAACGCAAAGAAAAAAAGAAAAAGAGGGAAATCCCTATCACGCAGTGACATCGGGCACTTCTTTTTCGGTCGCGTTTTGAACGTTTTGAAAACTGCAGTCTCCTCATTTGACGCACGTGAAAAACAGTTAATCAAGCTGAGTTTACTGTCGGCCGGACAAGGCAAACGATCGATCAAACTAATGGGTTTCGAGGAGTGCGTCTGACGGGATGTTGACAGCTGCTGCACTCAGTACGGCAGAGATTTATTCAAAGTCCTTTTATTCTAACGGGGTTATCATCTCGGAGGTCGCTTGCAGGATGAAAGGTAGACGATAACCAACGCTCTGGACATAGCGGGGGAAGTTTGCCTGTCTGCATTGACGCCGTCGTCGTGTACGTTGGCTTTGACGTGATCACTTTCTCATCGTTAGGAAGAACTTGGAGCTTCCACGTTAGAGAAAGTGAATCAAATTTAATTTTTTTGCGCCCTCTTTCATGTAAACCACCACCGTTGTTGGTCGATCGTTGACCTCAATTTGAAGCGCCGACCTGTTTATGATTTTCGTCGTGCGTTTCCAAGGTATCGAGATATACATGCTCTTTCTCATATTTCGACCCATTTCTCTCTATACACATTCCTGGCAATTTGATGAACACGGAGTGTATGCGTATTCAAGATTAACAGCGGCGTTGACTCGACGTAAACACATTTTGCAAAGGTAGAGCAAATACACTATATAACATAGAAGTGTCTTTGGGTAGAGATAAGATAAAACTAAGCACTTATTATCAGCAAACTTGGTAAAGTGTCTGCTGTTATTTACGATGTCCAACATTTTTTCGACCTTGATTTCTTCGATGCTGGAACTATATATGGCTGAAACCTCTGGCTGCGGAACTTTCGGGGCCTACTCCAGTAGCTCAGCCAGGGGCGGCTCCAGGCAGCCAATCTGGCCACCGGGGAGGCATCGGGTCTCAATTTGGCCACTTTGCCAGTGTCTGCCAGATCCATAGGGATGCAGACTCAGCCACCCTCTGCAGCTTTCCTGGAATCCTGCACCCAGTCTTCTCATTAAGCAAACGACCGACCCTGCGACAAACCTTCTGCATCAGACCTCCACTGGAAGCGTTCGACACCCCCACCCTCTTCGCTGGCAGTGGTCCTCCAATTCCGCGTATCTGACCAGTTTCCTCTCATGAGCCCAGGCAATGTTGCTCTCCCAGGGAACTCTTGTGCTAATGACAAATGCTTATGACAAAAAGACGAGTATGGTGAGAAAATAAATGAGGGCAAACATTGAAGCTAAGGACCGTTACAACTGCTGAGAAAGTTGATCGGATCCAGATAAATGTCGCACCAATCTCCTGAGCCCCAAGCAAGTTGAGATGTAAAGTGACGCCCATGAAGTGCGTGACTGAAAAGGCACAGACATTCCCAGTAGAGTCAAAATAGAAGGAAACGTGACCAACGTCATCTTGTGAAAGAATGGTTATCTTTCAGTTTTCTAGCTCTTGTTTCTATCCAGCGCTGGAGTGCTCCGCAACTGCAGCTGACGCCCCTGATCACAGCGATGACGTAGTTGTGACATTGACAGCGGTGGAGCTTGCGGGGGGGGGGGGGGGGGGAAACCACTACCTGACCCTTGCGCGCCTCGTCACCATAGCAACCAGAAAGCACATGGCTGCTCCGGGCGAGTAGCGCGGCCGCTGTGTCAATCCACTATCCTGAGAGGGGGGGGGGGGGGGGGGGGGGGGAGGGGTCCGTTTGGAGGTGGGCGGAGCGGGCGGACGGCTCTCAATACTACCCAGGCCTCTGCAGAGGGTCAGCTAGGAAGACAAGCAGGATGTCTGCGTGAGCGTCAGACTCGGGGGTGTAATTCATGAACTTGGACTTTCAGCGTGGTCTAAGACTAGTCTCGGACCACTGTCGTTGTCTACAATTCATGAACTTGGACTGTCGTAGTCTACAATTCATGAACGTGGACTTTGTTCAGTCGGCAGACTGAACTGCGGACTACGGTGGTCCAAGGATTTGTTAGACTACACACCAAAGTCCAAGACCAGCGCGAAATTAAATGGCCGACCTGTTCACGGTTCGCAAATAATAAGCTGTATTTTGGGACACTGGAAACCCATCCAAAGAAAGTATAAGCCATGAACAGCATTAAATTATGAAAGCTGTATGTTGATTGCATCAATAGGTCGTGAAAACGCTTACATTTTACAGTTGGAAATGCAGGTCGCCGAGCTTCGCGCACTGCTATTTATAGCTGAAGCGCGGACCGCTGCGACACCAGTAAACAGTGTTGTCCTCGAACCTGCCTGCTGCTATTGACATTGGGTACAATGCTAGTGTTGTCTGATGCTATGAAAACGATACATTAAAATTGCATCTGTGTTATGAAAACACTGCTCAGATTAAATTGCTTTATTTTTGGTAACTGAGAAAATGTGTGACGATCGCCAGGGTTTCACGAGTTTGGTGGGGAAAGTGAGTTGAGGCTGATCGAGTGTGTGTGTGTGTGCGTGTGTGTGTCAGTGTCACTGTGTGTGTATATTTTATCCTCATCAAGACAGATTATTGTTCCACCCCTTCCTTACTGAATTTCAATGGTTCTCACTTGGAAATCCTGCCATATTGTAAAACTTGATCTTCTGCTCGTTTGCCTCTTGCTGATGAACTTAATAAACGGTGACACACACACACACACACACACACACACACACACACTCGAGCCAGCCTCACTCACCTCGCACTTCATTTGTCACCTCCTCCCACGCTGTCCGTCTTCTTTTGTTTGCTTGGGCTGTGTGTATGCTGCTTTTAATGTATCCGTATCTTGCTGACACCGCTTTTATGATAGCTATCCGATTCCCGCTCCGTGAAATCGGGGCTTTTCTTCGAGGTTTTGCTACCGATCGTGACTGACATTTTTGACGGGAAGTTTGAAGCGGTACGCTGAGGCTGGAGTGTGTGTGTGTGTGTGTGTGTGTGTGTGTGTGTGTGTGTGTGTGTGTGTGTGTGTGTGTGTGTGTGTCATTGTGTGTGTATATTTTTCCTCATCAAGACAGATTATTGTTCCATCCCTTCCTTACTGAATTTCAATGGCTCTCACTTGGAAATCCTGCCATATTGTCAAACTTGATCTTCTGCTCGTTTGCCTCTTGCTGATGAACTTTATAAACGGTGACACACACACACACACACACACACACACACACACACACACACACACACACACACACTCGAGCCAGCCTCACTCAGCTCGCACTTCATTTGTCACCGCCCTCCCACGCTGTCCGTCTTCTTTTGTTTGCTTGGGCTGTGTGTATGCTGCTGTTAATGTATCCGTATCTTGCTGACACCGCTTTTATGATAGCTACCGATTCTCGCTCCGTGAAATCGGGGCTTTTCTTCGAGGTTTTGCTACCGATCGTGGCCGTCATTTTTGACGGGAAGTTTAAAGCGGTACGCTATGCGCTTGCGCACTGGGCGGAATCCCCGGGAAATCCACATCATTCTAAAAATAATCCATGGACTAGGTCAATCAGTCCCAGCCTTTCAAGTCAACACCCAGTCTGGGTTCGTGAATCATAGACTCGCTGAGTCCAGGACTAGTCCATAGACTAGCTGTGGTCTGGGACTAGTCCTGGACTCACAAGTCCAAGACCAGTGCTCGCGAAAGTCCAAGTTCATGAATTACACCCCAGAGCACTGGCCACGTCGTCCTTTGCCATTGCACTCTCATAGCTAGCAAATATTCACGAGTGGAGACTTGCTGACCATTACCCAGCTGCGGCGTTTGGATGCGTAGTTGTTCTGCGCGTTTCACCTAGCTCTGGATGCGCCGGGCCAATTAATCCCGTGTGTTTCGTGTCGTGGCCCGGGAGTGCAGGAGAGAGTGGCAGTTTTGGATCGCAGCAGCAGTGACTGCTATTTGCAGGTATTGATGAGCCACTTACATTTTCAAACTCGACTTCTAAAACCTTGGCAGATTCTTCCCGGCTGTCTTTCTTAGTTTGACTTTCTAATGAACAGAGCGCTATTCAACGTACGGTTAGAGTTCACACAAAGTAATGATCTCGTTTGCGGACACCAGATCAGTTGACTTGTCTACTGACTGCAGATAGCCCATCGACCACTCCCATCACATGATCGGAAACCATGTGGGATTGTTTACGACGTTTCGCCTGCATGTTGTGAACTACTTATGATCAGTCCGGATTACTTGTGTAGTTGGTGAGTAAACATAGGGAGACACACACATATCAAAATTTAAATCTTTTTCCTCGTGGATGTGTTTCTCGTGCCACACACTCGAGCACGTCCAGCGCACTGCTCAACTGAGCCAAGAGTTGGAGAGTCGGGCGCGGAGTGAAGACAGACCCTGGCTCGGTGCAGTTCAGTTCCTCCCTGCCTCACACCACTCTGCGCAGGCGTGTCTCGGAGCTGAGACGCGGGAGCGGTGGCTCCACAGGCACTCCTGCACAGTTGTCAACTATTGTCTGTGTCATCGTTTACCCTCGTGGACGACTAGCATTCACGCTGCAATGAATCCATTCCACTTACAAAGATGACAGACACGCTTGGTAAGTTTTTGGTAAATCTTTCGCTACTTTGCCCTAGCCGTAGCAACCGAGGATATGCGTCGAAAGACTCGCGCATGTGCGACTCTGCATGTTTGTGTGTACGTATCCTCTACGCCTTGCGTTTGCTGTATTCGTGGCAGGGTGTTAGCTTTGATTTCTTCATGCAGTGGAGTGGCCTGGCCTCTATGCTCTCTAGATGAGTGTCAAGGCTTGGGCCGTCTTCCCTGTCAGTATACTGGATTCTTCCCTACAGTGCGGGGCTTGGCAGAAACAGAGGTGTGTGTTTGCGGCAGAGTAACACAGTAAGGCGAAACGTTTCCCGTTGTGATCATATCGAGAGCTTTTTTCCTGTGTGCTTGTGTACGTTTGTATGTGTGTGCGTTCACGTGTATGTGCTTACTTGTGCGTGTGCTTACCTGCTTGCGTGTCTACATGTGTGTGCTCCTGTGGGTATGTGTGTGTGTGTGTGTGTGTGTTGAGAGAGAGAGAGAGAGAGAGAGAGAGAGAGAGAGAGAGAGAGAGAGAGAGAGAGAGAGAGAGAGAGAGATTGATTGATCCTTTATTTTTATTTTGGGCCGCAGACCCATCACGTAGGAATATACACATATGTACACATTTTAAAACATTAACGTATCAGTTGTAGTCGCAATTGAATACTATCTTCTGGAGGAAAGGGACACATCAAAACTCGTCAGTATGTAATTTCACTTAGAATAAAAGAAAATCTCTGTCCACAAAAGTAAAATTGTTCACATATAAACTTTAGTTTAATGCTCATCTTGAGCGTCTGGTAAAATCTGACAAGAGATAAAAGACACAAGGAGAGGTGGAGAGAGAGAGAGAGAGAGAGAGAGAGAGAGAAGAGAGAGAGAGAAAGAGAAAGAGAGAGAGAGAGAGAGAAAGAGAGAGAGAGAGAGAGAGACTTGAACAAATAATCGTCGAGGCTCTCAGCCCATGAACAAGGTCGATTTCAACTTACTTCAATTGCAACACAACACCAACAACAATATAAAACCAAAAGAGTACTACTGGTAATTAATGAAATAGTACAACATGTAATCAGCGGCTACCTTAATGGTCATGAACCATGCATTGCATGTAATTATTTCATCATATGATAATGGCGTTCTCACGTATTCACACATCATTGATGGTTAAGGGCAGCAGCAACACATTCCGGTAAGTGTAAAGTCCTGATAACAAACAGTCAACGATGAGAGGTTCCAGTTCGAAATTCAGGAGTATCAAAGTTTAAGTTTAGTCACTCGCAGACATGAATCATATCAGCATTGTAAGTAGTTCTTGTAAGACTTAGACGACAGCGATCACAAATATGTATGTTAGTCCATAAATGTATCTGTCACCAAACGGCAAGAGTGCATCATCATTTTAGCTCGCTGTATCAACTATTCATCACCGGAAACGGATTCGATGTTAATTGCATGGGCCGTAGATCGGGGCACCGAAACAGATATTGTGTAGGCATCAAATAGATAGGGGACAAAACTCACAAGCACCTGTGTTTCTAGACGACGGGCAACGGGCATGAGGCAGACAAACACATCATCGCACTCTCTACGTCCAAAAAGAGTGTCTCATGTGTTCTGTCTTCACAAAACAGTCATGGCAGTAGCTCTCTGCACGCTGGACAAGTCATTCACGATTGAAGAGGCAAGGCACACGCGTCACACCAAGCAGGTGCAGATGCTGATGTATTCTTTGCTCTCGTCAGTTGTCTCACCACTTCCATTTGAACCAGGGTTCCCACGAACATGACCCCATCGAACGCACATTGAATGTGTTTCTCGTGGGTCGACGCACGTGAAACCTCACCACTGACAGCAAAACTGGCGGCTTTCGCTGGGGCTGATATTGAGGTTCATTGCGCTTCTATTGGTGGCGGTACAGGTTTTGTCTTGTCTGACTGTCTGGTGACTTCAGTGGCATTTTCAGGCTTTTCGGATTGTGGAGTTGGAGTCACGAAATGTTCGTGCTTGGCTTCTAGGTCAACACACGCTTCACACACTGACTTGGCGTCTTCCATTTCAGCATCACATAGGGGCGCCAGCTGGTGACCAGAAGAGGATGACGGGAAATAAGGTTTTTGCATCTTTTGGTAGTCTTCGCATCTTTTTCGGAATGATTCTTGCCTCAAGAAGTCTCTTTTTCTCTTCGAGGGAGATTTTCGTTTGACAAATTTACGCTGACTGGCGGACGAAAGGACAGTGCTGCCGCCATCCTGTGGTGGTGGACTCGTCCAAATGAACGTTGCATAGACACATTTGGATTTCGACTCAATATGTCAAGTTTTTAGTAGATGAGATTCCAAAAGGTCGCTCACTGCGTTCTGGAGAACGTTAGGAAGTTTCGCACCAACCATGACGTTCCTGTACTAGGTAGAAGTCCAGAAGTACGGCAGTCGGAACGGAGCGTCATTCCAACACGTCCAGCAACGACGGCGGCGCAACTCCGTGAGGAGAGAGAGAGAGAGAGAGAGAGAGAGAGAGAGAGAGAGAGAGAGAGAGAGAGAGAGAGAGAAAGTCTTTTTCTGTTAGGCCATGTCCGTGTATGTACAATGTGTGTGTCCACATACAAAACGTATGTTTGCTGATGACAGAAACATTTGTGCATGCACGCTCTTCCTCAATGTGCATGTTTTTCGTGCTGTCCATGCACGACGGTCATGAGTCATGCAGAGCAGGTTTTAGAATTCAAGCCCAATGAGTATGCTGCGTCATTACCTCCTACCCACCCCCACCCACCCCCCACCCACCCCATTCCATCATTGTCTGTCCTTCACACCTCGAGACATACCTAGTAGAAACAAACACTTCGCGAGTTGAATGACTGCAGCGTGTGCCAGACTGTCTTTAAGAGTACCGGTAAAAAGATATTTTGAGTCACCAATATATTTTTTTTAATGTCTCATATATAATGATTGCTGTTGTTCAGTATTGATCGTTGAGTAAACGGAGTGAGAAAGTTAGTAAAACCTGTTCTTGACACTACGCTGTGTGGAAGTGTTTGTTATTTTCTGTTGGAGCCACAACAGCGTGGTCCTTCTAAGCTGAGTGAAAGAGAACAGTGTAGTTGACTATAGGACAGCAGGGATGGTTTCAAGCACTCTGCCTGATGACTTTTGCTGCCAAGCATGGCGACACAGCGGGAAGCAGTCTATATATACTGCACCTTCCAAACGCTGGACTTCCTGGACTGTCGGCAGGGGTGGTTGATAGAGTGGAGGTGGAGTAATTAAGAGCAGCGCGTTCCAGGCCGATAGAACACATTGCTCGATAAACTTCGGAAAGGTCGTCGAGCAAAATCTCACTCAGATTCGAGTAACCGCTTTTCTTTTTTCTGTCATTCATCTAGTTGCTATCAAGAAGCATAAGACGCCCTTGTGAATTGAGGTAAAGGTGCTCTTTTTTAATTTGCACGTTTCCACCTATTAATGGCTGCTCAAACCGCGCACTTTTACCCTCTGGTCATCAAGTTACTCATCTCATCAGTCCATCTTAACTCCCGGGGGGAGCACGCAACCAGGTTCCGGATGAACGTGGAAAAGGTAGCTATCACTTTTTTTCCAGCTCAGCCCGGCCTCACAGGAACCCGTTTTGCTCCTGGTTGGGAAGAATCAATGTGAGTAAAGCACCTTGCTCAAGGATGCCACTCTAGGATCCACGCAGTTTCGAACGCCGCATTCACTCGCCGCAAGCGCCTTCAGGTCACACGCCTTCAGGTCACACGCCTTCAGGTCACACGCGCTAACCACTCAGTCACAGAGCCCCAAGTGTCACAAACTTGCTCAGCAGAAGGACTGCACAGTACAATTACTGAACGATACCACAAAGCTTCGAAATACAGAGTTCACTGTGTTGTAATCTGACTTTTGCAGACACTGCGAAACTTTTCAATTGGCGACAATTTTGTACATTCATGGTCTCCTAGCAACGACAATTGACCTAATGCATTCGGCTTACGTCTGAGATGATGCGTCCGAAAAAATCAAATGTCAATCAAGCTAGCATTCTTCTAGTCGCTGATAGCCTTTTACCCAGACATATTTTGTATTCGCGTTTCGTTCACGAATTGACTTGTTTTCGGTGTGCGGCTGGTCTGATTCATGACATTCCATTGCAAACTATTCGTATGAGTTAATTTCTAGTATTCATCCTTCTAAGTACTGCATAAGATGGAATAAATCAATCAAGAGGTGTCATTGATAAAGCGTAGGCAGTATCAGCAGGTAGGAAGACACTTTGTCATATTTACGTATTAAGGTTCGCGTCAAGCTTGAGAACGAATAGTGAGACAGTTGTCATTCTTGCCATTGGCCATGCGTATGCTCTCAAGTGCTCAAAACATTGCCTACATCGCTAATAAAAAAGTATAATGGGTGAAGAAAGTCGTTACCTCCCGTACTTGATTTAAGTTTCATCCATCGGGTTTTCCGGTGTTGTGCAGTGGTCACTACTTCACATTTCGAGGTGATTATAGTGATCTCACAACAGCATGCCATGTTGTCGTGTTGTTCACTAATTACTCCAAAGAACTTTGATAAAAAATGATAATTGCTATTCAGCGTGGTCGTCAGCTACTTTGTCAGAAATGAAGATGACTCCTTTGACCGAGAAGTTGCAACCGCTAATTCGCAGTGTTCACGTGCTATCCACTCACCTCGCAATGAGTCCACATTTGCCCTAGACAATTTTACATTATTTTCCTTCAACTTTCTTGTAATTGATTCAAGCTATATGACGCATTATTTTTCTATGATGACTTCGACATCTTGAAAAACAAACCATCTACTAGGACCGGAAACAGCGGGGTCTTATCTGTTGCATTTCACTAATGATGCAGCAAATACAAACTTGAATAACGTTTCTATCCGAAAAGCACAGATTAATGTGTTCCGATGCCACTTCCACTGGGATCTGTGAAGAAAGCATGAGATTTTCAGGAGGGTTGATTTCCAAGGGCTCATGTTCGGTCATGGAAGTGACCAAAAGGTTTTGCAGATAGGGACTAAGATTTGCTGCATACTTGCCTTGGGAAGCTGTTAACCCATCCTGACTTTGATCTTACATTGTTACCCTTCAAACCCGACTCCTTCTTACTCTAGGACTTCCTAGTCACGGAGTGGACCGTGTAACCCCTTGACATGCAAATAGATGTACCGTTTTATTTCTCTATTGCCTGCTGGTAACAGCGCTCAAACTATTGGTTTTGGAATACTGATCGGTGTGTTTGGCATAGATTATTCAGTAGGTTTGTTTTCTTTGGCCACAGGCCCTTTGACGAACGCTTAGTACAGAGGCACCGAATCTGACGACCCATAGACGCCGAGAGGAAGTGGAAATTTCCGCAGGTGCCATTGTGGCCTGTCTGCATGTGTTACAGCAGCATTTCCTTCACTTTCCGGTTGCTTTAAGTCGGCCTTGATGCCGCGAAACTGACGTTTATGGCCTCCTGCTGCGCCAAAAACTCCAGAAGCCAGGTTGAACGCTGGCGTCTTTCCCAAGAAATGACCATGAAATGGCAAATGGGTTTGCTTCTCGTTACCTCACGTCAGTCAAAGGACAATGCTGTCTGTACGTCCGTGAAAAGTTTGGCTAGAGGAATAGCGGGTGGGTGGTCGTTTCGATTTTTGCCCATTTCATCTCTGTCAGATTACAGCACGCTGTCGAGTTTTGTCTCGGCGCAAACGGTGTTTCATGATAAGAAAAGAAGCGGACAAAGCGTCTTTGTTCATTAGTGACAGTGCTAATGACGCACACAATAGTGACCTAAGGGAATCCTGCTTTGCGAAACCTAAAATGTTGATGGTAGCAGCCATCTGCGTTTTCCGGTCAAAGAGATGGCAATGGTCCTTAATCTTTTCACGAATGGCAGATAGAAATATAGGCCGAGTAAATTCAGTTTGACGTTAACTCTTGTGTGTGTGTATTTTCTCGTTAAAAAAAACACTAAAAAGGACAGTCGTGTCCTTATAAACAACTTGATGATGCCCGGCTTTTGGGTAGTCGGTTACACTCTGAAAGGAGGAACACACACACACACACACACACACACACACACACACACACACACACACACACACACATACACACATACAGAGAGAGAGAAAGAGAGAGAGAGAGAGAGAGAGAGAGAGAGAGAGAGAGAGAGAGAGAGAGAGAGAGAGAGAGAGAGAGAGAGAGAGAGAGAGAGAGAGAGAGAGAGAGAGAGAGAGAGAGAGAGAGAGAGAGAGCCTCTCATGGTGCAGCTCGCCCCCCCCCCCCCCCCCCCCCCTGTGTGTTGGGTATGAGAATAGACCCACCGCGTCTCCCTACACAATTCGTAACAGGTATAATGACGAGGGAAATTGTGACTTGACTTGCGCTAGTAATTTTTGTGATGAGTGACTGCGTGATCTACACTGGCTGATAGGCCGTAAATCTCCATACTTACATGCTTTCTCCTTGCGTAATGAGAAAGACGGTCACCGATTGAAAACTAAAACCCTTAGAAAATCTGGTTAGGGCAGGCTGCACGAACCATTCTGTAAGTTTTTCAGTTATGCGCACAATTGTTAAACTCGTTCGTCTCGTGTGTGTGTGTGAGTGTGTGTGTGTGTGTGTGTGTGTGTGTGTGTGTGTGTGTGTGTGTGTGTGTGTGTCCGTCCGTCCGTCTGCCTGCCTGTCTGTCTGCCTGTCTGGCTAGCTGGCTGGCTGGCTGGCTCCCTGGCTGGCTGGCTGGCTGGCTTGCTGACAAGACAGACAAGACAGACGAGACAGAGAGAGAGAGAGAGAGAGAGAGAGAGAGAGAATCAGGTTCGGGTGACGATGAACAATGGTGCCCATAAAAGGGGAAAGGACATTGCACGGAAATTGACCGAATGACTTGTAGCACTGCTGTGTGAAGCTATCCGGGGGATATGGCCATACAGCCCTGGCGTTCAATACCTCTCTCCAGGCTTCTGCCTCCAGCAGGAATTTCTTTGAAAACATGCAAAGAAGCGATGTAAAGCCAATAGGAGCTGTAAGATATAACACAAACTGGCGCCTCTTTAAGAAACGGGCGTAATGCCACTGCCCAGATGGAGAGCACGGTGTTTCAGTCAGAAAATGAAGGAATGGAATCGAGTGTGAGGATGATATTTAGTGCGTTTTCCCAAAAAGAATAGAGTGCAAATTTATTAGAGCAATTGTAGTGCCTTTTTAAAAGTCGAGAGCGAAAAATTGTTGATGAAAGTTTATTTCTCTTAAGTGTAAATCTATTTGTAATCAAGGTCTGACTGGGTGACCAGTGGTAGTATTTCGACCAACCCCTAAACATCAAAAATAGCAACGTTCTTTTGCTGATTGCGTGTGCTCTGCAAACAAATAATTAATTTTACTGCTCTGATTATCTGACAGACCATTTTTGAGATCTTGTGTAACCATGATAATACACTTATATTATGTTTGTTATATTATCTAGGAATCCGAAGTATCCCATGATGGTGGCACACATTTATACCTCCCTCCTTATGCCGATGCTATTTTTGAACATCGTGACAGCGCTGCTCGACAAATCTACAATAATACGAACATCTATTCACACACACACACGCACACGCACACGCACACACACCACCCACCCACCCACACACAGACACACACACACACACACACACACACACACACACACACATTCTTAAAGATGTATGCGCCAAGAGTCTGTACTTTGAGTGGTAACAGTAGGTGATGGCCCATGCACACGGATAAGCGTTTTAACCGTGAAAGACTGACCAGTAATCAGATATCGCGTGACATTGATTATAATCCAAGGCTTGACAAGGAAGCTTGTAAGTAAGCAATATGGGTTTAGAAAATTTGGTCTTGCATTTACATGTATGTCAGGAATTTTCGAGTTATTTTCTAGCTGGAGGGAAAAGGCATTAATGGTTATTTCCTAAATGTGACATTTCACACATTTTGAGTGATATCGCCACTTTAATCGATTTTGAATACACTGATTCTTTAAATTGCTTTGAATGCTCTTTCCACTGATGAAATAACGGTTCTGGATGGATGGATGGATGGATGGATGGATGGATGGATGGATGGATGGATGGATGGATGGATGGATGGATGGATGGATGGATGGATGGATGGATGGATGGATGGATGGATGGATGGATGGATGGATGGATGGATGGATGGACCCGCATCGATTCTTGTATTCGATTAAAGCCTCTCTTCTTATCAACGAGAATTTGCTAATTTTCATTGGCTAGACTAAAACTCACAGTGCGGGTTTTTTCATTGGGTAGCGAGAAAAGGTGATCAAAACAACGCCATTTTGGGTTTCCTCCTTCAGTACCGAACATGATTGGGGCTTGAAAAGTAATTTGCAGCACGCCTCGTTGCAATGCATGGAAATTTCTTTGCAGCTACATAGGCATGCATAAATAGCAGAGCAGATGCAGTGAAAATCTCAACCAACACCCCTCTTACCTATTCCAGGTCGAAGGCCAAATGGACAGGATACTTTTTTAGTATTAAAAAACTGGTGACATAATGAAATGACGTTTAAAAACCGGTCAAAAGTTCGCATCGTTATCAGTTTCCTAACTCTTTTTACTTATGAATGTAATAGGAGTGCAAATTGCCACTACTCCGTCAGCCTGATATATGTCTGTGTGTGTGTGTGTGTGTGTGTGTGTATGTGTGTGTACGTATGTGTGTGTGTTTGTGTTTGTGTGTATGTTTGTAGGTGTGTGTACGTTTGTATGTGTGTGTATGTTTGTGTGTGTGTGTGTATGTGTGTGTGTGTGTGTGAGTGTGTATGAGTGTGTGTGTAAAGGAAATTGTCTGTTCTGCGACAGCCACCGTGGCATCTATCTGCTGTCAATAGCAGGCAAGATTCTTGCGAGACTGCTCCTCAACCGCCTCACCTCACACCGGAGCGATGAGCTTTTGCCAGACAGCCAGAGCTGCTTCAGAAAAGAAAGCGGGACCATCGACATGGTGTTTGCTGCCAAACAGCTACAAGAGAAATGCCAGAAACAGAATGCCGACATGACCAAGGCGTTTGACACAGTTTGCAGAGAGAGCCGTTAGAAGATCATGGCCAGTTTGGTTGTCATGGGAAGTTTATCCCTCCAGGTTTACTGGAGGTCCTACAGACTTTATCCCTCCAGGTTTACTGGAGGTCCTACAGACTTTATCTGTCTGTCTGTCCCGACTCCACGGCTTATATCTCAAAAACTACTGAACGGATTTCCTTGAGATTTTGCACACTAACTGGAAGTTAGGTCCGATTAAATGTATCAAATTTTCAGAATCGAGGCTTGAAGAGAAAGTGGTTTTTTAAGGTCGTATTCTCGAAATTACCGGTCGAAAAATGATTGAAATGACATTTGACGGCAAAGCCAAATTTGACGTCATTAATAGCATGACGTCATTTGCATGTACGATCTGAAATTCAGTCCCACTTAGAAGCTGATATCTCAAAATCTGCCTCCCTCAAAGGTCAATTGACGGAATAGCGAAATTCCACTCCACAGCCACGCCCTTTCTCGCTGAAGCTCGCGTGATAAACACATGCAGGCGTCAAACTGGCTTTCATTTTCACGGGAACTAGTTGCGTTGTATTGCGGACAGCATTTGAGTCTCATTTTTGCCAGACAGTGAGAAGATTTCTCAGACTGTGATAGACAGGGGTATGAATACATACTACTCATGTTATTTAGACGAAATTAAGATCTGACACTGTCACAAAAGTTTGCCATTCACTAGGGGACTAACTTTCAAACTTTGTCCGATTATTACGACCATAAGATAGCAGTAATTTGACATTCGGCGTCACCGTGTCATGTGACGGTGATAGTTTCGTCTGCAACTCGCACTTACTTTATGGTCGAAGTAGATTGATGTTTACTTCGTCCACTGAACGCTGTCAAGACTAATGCTCGAATGAATGAAGTATGATTTCATATATTTTCCGGATTAATACAAATGTATATCAAATACATCAGTTCAATTTAATCGAGTCAATTAATCGAGTACATGTCCACTAGGTCAAAAATGTGTTGAGTGGAACGCAAGTCAGAAAAGTTACACTTGCAGTCTAAACAACAAAATGAATACAGTGTTTGTATTGAAAAATCAGGTCACTCTTTTCGTCGTTTGGTTCCACGACAAGAGTATGAAATCTTGTTTCCAGCGAGATTAGGAGCTTCTGCAAACATGGCTGACAACGGTCAGAATGGTTATAGTTGCTTGGTTTTTTCCTTGTCAAAACTGGTTATACCGTCAGATTGTAACCACCATCAGATTTTCTGCAACTTTCGAAGCGAATCTAGCCTAAAAACCTACCAGTTATGCATCGTGTTAACAGGATTGACTCGTTGCTTGTAGAATGACGGTACTCGGTAGCAGTACCACACACGGTGTGTGCGTGAATGAGTACGAATGCACATGTCTGGTGTGAACATCTATAAAGTATAATACACTTCCTCCTCTGTGTGACTGTGTGAGTGTTAATTTAGCGTCTATGACATGCCAAAGGAAAGCAAAACATGTCATAATAGGAGCTTTCCTGAACCTATCCATCATGTTTTAAATATATGGTCGATTGTTCCTGGGCCGATAGCTTAGAAATGGATTTACATGCTTTACAAACACTCCATCATAGCAATTCTCTAATGGCTCAGCTGGTAGAGCGTTCGACTCTTGGTCATGCATGACCAGGTTTGATTCTGCGCTGAAACTTTTTTTTCTTCTCTTTTTTCGAGAGGTTGTGGGTTCGAACCCGACCTGGGTTTTTGTGTTTTTATGTGTGTGTGTGTGTGTTTTCCCCCTCTTTTCTCGAGAGGTTGCGGGTTCGAACCCGATCTTTTTAAAAAAAAATTTAAAATAAGCCAAAACCTGGAGGTTCAGCGAAAGCGGTTTTTATCTGTCTGTGTGTCTGTCTGTCCCGACTCCACGGCTTATATCTCAAAAACTACTGGACGGATTTCCTTGAGATTGTGCACACTAACTGGAAGTTAGGTCCGATTGAATGTATCAAATTTTCAGAATCGAGGCTTGAAGAGAAAGTGGTTTTTTAAGGTCGTATAATCGAAGCACCTCTCTAAAAATTATTGAAATGACAATTGACGGAATAGCCAAATTTGACGTCATTTATAACGTTACGTCATTTGCAAGTACAATTTCGATCCTATATGCCAGGAGAAGAATTTCGATACACCTGGGGAGGTAGGCAATTTGATGGAATGGCGAAATTCCAACATGTGCGACGTCATCAATAACGAGACGTCATTTGCAAGGACAGAGAATGAATTTGGATAGATAGACATGTCCTCAGGGCCCGTATTCACAACGGCGATTTATCGGCGATATATTTTAACCCCGATTTATCTCTAAACTCAGACGATTCCAACTGCCTGTTCCGCTCTCCCTTGGCTGGAAACCAGTACATATAGCAAAGCGCAACCTAGGATCCTCTGACGAGCGTACCTTATCTAACCGATCAAGATAACGCGGGGCTAGGGGATAAATCGAGTGTTAAAAAGATAAATCGCCGTTGTGAATACGGGCCCAGATGTCTTAGGCCGCGAGGCCTTTATCTGATCTTTTGATCAGTACTTATGGCTACTCTCACTTTTTACTACCCTAGTTCTAACGATCTTAAAAGATCGTGCCTATTCTCTATACTTTTCTTCCGGTGGCTTCTGAGTGGCAGAGAGTGGTATACGTGGCAACAGCGGGTGGCCAACATCATCACAGTACATGTAGTCTTTGAACATCGTGTCAATTCTTTTTTTGAAGCTGTTTAATGATGAACACTGAATTTGAGAACACTGGTAAAGGAGAAAGAATTTTATCTGTGTCGACTCTCTGTCTCTACATTTCAGTTGACGTAACAGCAGAAATTATGGGTAACCTTTTACACAGTTTTAGATCGAAATCGAGTCCTTCGTATGTTGAACGTCTACGTTGAACAAATACTTTTTGTCTGCATTTTAAAGAAGTCGCTCCACTCCTCGTCTACGAGATCATTGTACAATTTGTAAGCCTATATTAGGTCACCACAAATTCTTCTTCTCCTCACTCAATAGTACATGTACTACCAAGTTTTGTTCGTGTGGCCTAGTGGCAGTGAATCGATAATAAACTTACCTGAAATAGACCTTGAGTATCCTAAAATGTACAAGACCACTCAAATTTCATGAACTATCATCCATTTTCCTACAATTGTGTAGTACAATCGTTTTAGGGTTTTTATTCGACCCTGATACGACCTATCGCGATTTTGTCCTTTCATATCATGGTCGAAACTTCGCTGGCTTTGCGGATCGCTTTCGCCTATCAGACGACAGCTTCGTATACAATCATCACTGCGAGGCAGCGTGAAATTTACCGAAGTCGACCAAAAAACTCGCATTCATACAAATAATGAACCAATTCGAGTTTCTTTCTCAGATTATTCAGACTTTGTCCGATTATTACCACCATAAGATAGCAGGAATTTCACATCCTGCGTCATCGCTCCTGATTGGCCGGTTTGTGTCACGTGACGGTGATAGTTTCGTCTGCTACTCGCTCTGACGTTATGGTCCAAGTAGTTTGATGTTTACTTCGTCCGCTGAACGCTGCCAAGACTAATGCGCAAATGAATGAAGTATGATTTCATAATTTTTCAGGATTAATACAAATTTATATCAAATACATCAGTTCAATTTAATCGAGTCAATTAATCGAGTACATGTCCACCAAGTCAAAAATGTGTTGAGTGGAATGCAAGTCAGAAAAGTTACACTTGCAGTCTAACACCATCAGATTATCTGCAACTTTTCGAAGCGAATCTAGCCTAAAAACCTACCAGTTATGCATCGTGTTAACAGGATTGACTCGTTCTGTTCCACAGTTGGCAGAGAACGTTTCAATTTTGCTGGTTTTCAGCATTACGCGATCGCGCAATTTTTTTCTTCAAATCAGAAATAGCTTTACATTTTAGTCCTCCTGTAACCACCATCAGATGTCCAGCGTCGGCATTAACAAAGAATTACAGAAAACCCACAACAACTATTATCTTTTTATCCATAAATAAAGATACTTCATACACAACACTTTCATGAAACACAAACAAACAAATGAAAATATAGATTTTTTTT